>JXTC01000716.1:43531-67891 GCA_002914845.1 Trema orientale
AAAAAAAAAAAAAAAAGGGAAAACGAAGAAGATATTAAATGATAATGAGTTAAACCAAACAGAGGTTGCCACGTAGCTGACTTATCAGTTTAACGTGCAGCTAGCTTGGTGCTCAGTACTATAAGAAACAAGGAAGGCACTCAGGAGAGTTAATTTCTAAAGGGTGTGAATCACTAGAAACCATGGGAGCAACTGTGATGATGAGAGATGTACCTCAAAAACTCGCACTAGCGATGATGATGGCGTTTTTTCTTATCGATACAAGTGTCTTCGGATCAGCCAGTGGAACAAATTTATGGGATAGCAACGCCACCAATAATATCATCGCCTACCAGGACGAGGAGCTGGAGTTTCAGATGGATTCGGAAAGTAACCGTAGGGTTTTAGCACTAAATGGCCCTTACAAAACTGGTCCTACAGGCAAGCCTGACTCTGCCGGCTGTGGGCGAGTAATTCAAGGTAAACGCTATACACCATGCGGTGGCCCTGATGCCGCCAGCAAAAACAACTATTGTAAAGATCGGCGTAATCGAGACTGCAAATAATCTGTCTAGTGCCTACATTCTGCAGATTGTATTAACATGCCAATAATTGGGTGTGGGTTAGTATGTCCTTACATATATATATATATTTATTTAGTTGAATCTAGCTAATTTCTTGTGTTAAAGAAAACTTTAATTTGGGGTGTTCGGCTTTTGAAATTCAGAATTGATGCCCGTGTAGTATCATGTTTGTATGTACTATTTTACCCAATAAAGGAAAAATTATTTCCCATCAAGCAGAGCAATGTGAATTACTGCTTAATTACTGATCGGTTAGTTATATTTACCAATTATGCATATTCAACGTTTAAATTACCAACAGGTGTTGACAAAGTGGGTTAGCTCAAGTGGTAAGAGCACTCACTATTTAGGATCTCGATCCTAGGTTCAAGTCACACCGAGGTAAGCGTGAAAGCTAATTATCCCTAATGGGGTGGGGTGGGGATTGGGTAGTATTAGGTATTTTCCTTTAATTTGTAATAAGTGGAGGTCATTAGTTAAGTCCCACTTTTTTTTTTTAAAAAAAAAAAAAATTACCAGCAGGTGTAGACAATGTGGCGGCCCTTCGATCGTAAGCGACCCAAATTATTGTTGTAAAAAAAAGAGTTCAACAATCTGGATTGCAATTGAGCTAAGTCTACAGACGGAGTAATTAATTTCATTTTCCACTTGTTTCGTGTAATGCATGTATGCTAAAAATTAATTATGTAACACGGTACTAATTCCTAATTTCATCGAGTGATTACTTGCTAATTCGAACTATTTTGTTGTAAATTTGACTCATCACTTGGGAGAACAAATTAATAAATTATCCTTCTCAATTATAATTTTTTTTTTCATGTAATAAAACATATATACACCCCGCAATAGGGAAATTTCCCTCTGTATTACTCATAAAACCAGATCAGTACGGTCTATTATATTAAAAGGTAAAATATATACCAGTAGTTCTTTGATATCCAACCGAGACTGCCGAAAGGCATCTTCAATGATAAAGCATGAAGGAAATTTGATTTTTTATGGTAATTTTTCAAAATAAAAAAATTTCAGAATTCGAAATTGTTATGAAAAATTCCAGATTAAATTATAAAAATATCACTTTTAAAAGTATTTAGAAAAATATTATTTTTTATTAATTGATGAGATACTTAAGGTAGCTAGTCGAGGTAACTTGAATAGTTATTTCGAATAACTAGATTACTAACTCTAAGTAACCTAATTGGTTACCTCAAGAACTATTGAAAAATACCAATTTCAAAGAAAAAATAATATTTTTTTAAATATTTTTTTTTCAAAATGTTATTTTCCTAATAATACTTTTAAAAAGTGACATTTTTCTGAATCAATCCAAGATTTTTCAAAAAAATCAGCCCATCTAGGATGTTTCAATTTTTGGTACTTTGAGCCTAGAATTTTGTAAGAAGCCCTAAAGCAGGCCCTTGTGTCCGTTATGGGCCAATTTGGTATAGGACTGAAGAAAAAAGAAAAAAATATGGTATATATCCACTTTTTTAAACTTTGTTAAGTATATGTCCAACATTCAAATGTTAAAGCTATATATCCAAATTTTAAAAAGCTCATAGCCGATATATTTTTGTTTTACCATTTTGTTCTTAATTAAATGTTCAATTTTTCCCTTCTTTTTTTTTCCTTCACGATTTCTTCTTGTTCTTCTTTCTCTTTCTCTCTCTCTTTTTTTCGTTCTTATTTCTCTCTAATCTTACTCTTTCAACCATTAATCTTGCTCACTTTTCTTTTCAAATCTCTATTACTCTCCTCGGAAATCCGGCGTATCTCCATTATTTTCGGCGTTTTTCTCTCTCCAGTGTTGTTTGGTTCATCATCGTCTTCTCTGGTATTGTTTGGTTCATGTTCTTAGATCTCCGACGTTTTTGGCGATTGTTTTATTTGCATTGGTCGAATTATTCTAGACTTTGATCTTGTATAGGTATACTTTTATTTCTTGATCTTGAGTTGATTTTATTATGTATTAGTTTTAGGATTTTCATTTTAATTGGTAATTCGTGTTATAATTAATATTAATTTAAGTATAATTTGTTTTTTTTTTGTTAGGTATGAGTAGCTCTTTATATATTACTGTGTATTTTGAAATTTTTTTGGTAATTGGTAATGGTTTATTAGTTTTTAGTCATGGTATATTGTATTAATATTCATTGGTTTTTTTGTAGTGATGGCTCATTATTTATTTATCGTTGTATGGTACATTATGAGATGTTATATGGTAGAAAGTGTAGATCTCCAGTTCACTGGGATGAGGTTAGAGAGTGACATTATTTGGATCCCAATATTGTTAGAGATATAGCTGAGGCAGTTGAGAAGATCAGAAAACGTATGATAGTAGCTTAAAGTAGACATAAGTTTTACGCAGATCCAGAACGTCGACCTTTATATTTTTCTGTTGATGATGAAGTATTTCTTAAGGTTATCCCTATGAAAAGTGTTATGAGATTTGGAAAGAAAGGAAAGTTAAGTCTGAGATTCATAGGTCCATATGAGATCCTCGAGAAAGTTAGGAATGTCACTTATAAGCTTACCTTACTCCCAGAGTTATCAGGTGTACACAACGTCTTCCATGTTTCTATGTTGAGAAAGTATGTATTAGATTTATCCTATGTTCTTAGCCAGGAGCCACTTGAATTGGATCCAAAATTAAGCTATGAAGAATGTCCTATTCAGATTTTGGATAGAAATGAGAAGGAACAAAGACATAAAAAGATTCATCTGGTGAAAGTTCTGTAGTAAAATCATTCTACAAAGGAGGCTACATTGGAGTGAGAAGATAAAATGAGAAACCAACATCCATAGTTGTTCATAAGCAAATTTTGAGGACCAAATTTTTATTAGAAGGGGAGGATTGTGATATCTCGAATTCCCAAATGACACTCATTTCCTCACATATATAAAGAGCCAATAATAACATAATTGCATAATATTTTCTTTTATATATCAATGTATTTATGCGCATATAATTTTGAGTATCCATTTTTACATATTGGTTATTTTATAATCTTTGTTTGTTAAGTAATTTTGCAGTGAAATGCTTAGGATATACTCACTGGTACAAGTATGATGTACATTCGGTTGACTATTATTAAAATTTTAGCCTAATTATTTAATAAATCATTTTATTAGAAAATATCTCATTCGATAAGTTGTTTAAGTGCAATTCTGTAAGTGTAATAATTTTAGTTATTCTGTTAAGTGTTTTTATTTTTAGTCACGTTATTGATTTTGTATATTTGAAAATCCTTTAGTTCATAAATTGGTTTTTTTTATCTGCATATTTATTTGTGCATATACTGTTTTTAAATAACATATTGTAATACAAATGAAATATATATATATAGTAAAAAAATAAAATAAAAAATACAAACAAAAATAACTGACTATGTTATGTCAACAAAATCTATGAGCATCATATTATATATAAGTTGTAGTTGGATGTATTTTTTCCCACTATCAGTCTCTTTTCTTTATCATTCCTTCCTCTTAAAGTCTATTACAATAGTGTATACATATATATATATATACAATTAAAGATATAAACCAGACCTACACCAAATTATCATTCCTTCTTCTTGATTGTAACTGCTTTCAAATAAATTTCTTTTTCTTTTTTTAGTTCTTTTTGTGAATTGTATGTAATCAGTTCTTGGTTTTCGATTATATGAGTGTATATTTGTATATATGTGCTTGTGAATTATTAGGAGTAAGTTATATGTGTACGAGGAAGCTTCTTTTTACGCACAAATGTAATTTATAAGTTTATGTTATTCTTTGAGATGATGAAAGTTATTGGAACTTTGCTAGACTAGGTATTAATAATTGTATTTAATGATTTTACTTTTTATATACATATATATATGTAGGTATATGCATATCGTGTAATCATATCTATGTGAAATTGTTTATAAAAGAAAAAAGTCTATGTGAAACCATTTTTTTGATCTTGATGGGGCAAATATTAAGCTCTGTACGGGTATTGTATTATTTTATAACTAGGTTTCATTCACAAAACTGTAGAACCTTTTGTCCCATCAATTTTAATAATAAAAGAGATAATGGTTTGTTTGTTTTATAAAGGATTTTTGGCATGAGTAGCCCCTTAATTTTTTGTTGATTTGCAATGTGTCTCCTGAACTATTTTTTTTTTTGGCAATTAGGACCCTGAATTTATAAAATCATTGCAATCTACCAATTTCGTTAATGACTGTCAAATTTTAGATAGATTTAGATATGTGCTAGTCATGTGCAAGTTTTTTAAGGGCATAATGGGTATCTTACTTGGTTTGGGGGCAAAAATAACAAATAAGAGTTTAGAGGGAAAAAATGGTTTTGAAATTCAAATTTTTAAAAAATTAAAGAATAAACAAAATAACTCTAAATTATAATGACATACTCAACTTAACAATGCTAAACTTCAAAAATAAATCTACTGATTTTTTTGAAAAAATAAAACATTGCTTGAATTTTAATATGAAAGCATTTAATAAAAATAAAATATTAAATTAATAATATAAATAATATAGCCTTTAAAAATAACTCAAAAAATTATTAAAATACTTAAATTACTCTTAAAGATAACTCAACATTTAAGTGAGTCAAATTTTGTTTATTATTATTTAATTGTTTAAAAATTTGAATTTCAAAACTATTTTTTCTCCTTTAAACTCTCATTTATTATTTTTGCCTCCAAACCAAGTGAGATACCCATTATGCTCTTAAAAACTTACATATGACTAGCACATGTCTACATCCATCTAAAATTTAAGAGTCATTAATGGAAATAGATAGATTGCAATGGTTTTATAAATTCAGGTTCCTAATTACCAAAAAAAATAGTTTAAGGGACACATTGCAAATCAATAAAAGGAGCTAATCATGCCAAAAACTCTTTTATAAATATTTATATGTTTTAAGTGCTTTGTGATAATAAGTTGGAAAGTTCTATAACCTTACACGGATATAATATTACTTGGATATTTGGGAATTAAACTATTCCTAAAATTTAATGTCTTCTATATTTGTTTATAAAATGAATTATTAATTTGATTTTAGGTGCCAAAAGGTTTTTAATGACTTTCGGCCACTACTTTGTGTCTTAGTAATATATGAAATCGTGAAATAATCTTTATATATTGTATGAGAATAATCTACAAATACCGATAGAGGTGGCAAAATGGGCGGATCAGGCATAACGGGCTTGAGGAGGCGAACGGGCTGGGCCGAGCCAACCCATCAAAAAAGGCAGGCGTAACACCCCCAAGTTTAACCATATTGTCATGTACAGCCAAACTATGAAGTATTATTCTTTCTTAAATATTATCTTTAGTTTCGCAAAAAGGTGGGTAAATTTTAACTTTCTAAAACCTTTAAACAAAAGCAACTGCATGGCATTTTTTGTTAAAAATGTCTTTACAAAAATTTACAATCAAAAGAGATTTTCATCAGTCTATTTTGCCATCAGCAGTAGTATTTTTATCACACACAAAATATTATAATACAAAAACATCGCCCACAGGTCAAGCTCATCCACATCTATATGATCATGACGACAAAAAGGCAAGCTAGGCAACCAGCTACTCAATACTAAAGTGTGCCCCCTCATCTGCATCACAATTCTAAAATGAGCTAAAGCTCAGTAAGTAAAAACTATGCATGCTCATGTATGCTTTAAAATCTCATCAAGTTCCCATTGTACACTTTTCTTTTTTAAACATTTGAGTTCATATATTTTCTTTAAAAATACTTATAGTTGGGCCCCTCAGTATATTGCTAGTCCAGTAAGTCGATAGGCCGTGATAGCATTGGGCGGAAACTCTGGTCAAGAGTAAAACTAAGGTATGACTGTTGTGTGAGGTTTTTTGAAAACTTCTTCCCTCATCAAAGAGACATCCCACACCGCACTAATATTGTCCCACTTCAACGAGACACATCATAAGATCTGCTAGTCCCGCTTCAACGGGAGAGTCTGCATCAACAGACTTATCTACCCAGCTCCGACAGACTAGCAATTGCCATTAAAACTTATCTTATAAAATTGGTACAATGGTGCTCACTTTCAAATACTCTATAATGAAATTCTCAATTTGTATGTAGAACGTGCCATGCACATGCCATTTCATAACTTTTAAGAATGAGTAAGTTTTACATAATGACATCTTCCATGTAATTCTTGTGACGCAGTTGTAAGTCTTTACTTACGTTGTGTCCTGAATAGAAATTAATCGTAGAAAGGGTCAATATCCTCTAGAGACTGGTGTGCTAATCATCTGTCATAAATTACTGTTATTCAAGATACACATTTTGCCAAAAGAATGCATTAAGATACTTGAACTCTTTTTCGGTTTAAACAAAGTTTAAAACCACTTTTATACTTGTGTGTCATCATAATCAGTCACTAAATTAGTGTAATAAATAATAGGATCAATAAAACATACACTCCAAATTTAAGAAATCAGATTACAAATATAGAAAACTTAATCTACTATACATAAAAACACTTAACTCCATAAATAACAAACTTTGGGACTTTAGATCTAACTTTAATCCTCTATTTAAATTTTATATTTCCAGAAATATATAAGCATTTTTAGGACTATTATTCATCAAATAATAGCTTTGGTTTAAGAACTGAAACAAAAGAAATTCACTACAAATTCAAAATCTCACCTAAACCTTACCTTGACTAGTTTGAGTCTTTGCTAGACTTCTTACTTTTTATCTCCACCAAACTGATTTTCAAGGCTTAGAAATAGATTTTTCGACTTAAGAAGACCTAAAGGAACCATTATTTAAGTGAGAACAAGTAAAGAATTGAAATTAAAGGACAAGACATAGAAAGAAGAACTAGTAGAATTACCTTGACTAGTTTTGGTCTATCTTGCTTTCTAGAGCTCCAACTTGAGTTCTACAACTTGGAAACTCTTGGATATAGCTAAGAGGAGTTGAAAGAAGTGTAGAAAGGTATTGGAGAGGTTTAGGTCGTGGCTGGAGAGAAAGAGAAAGAAAATGACCAGACTTGATCTAGAAGTGATACTTAATGACTAAGAAATGGCATAACTTAAATTCTGAGGGGTATTTTGGAGATTTTGCATATTACTTTCCACGTGTCCAGCTCTAAAACATCCTTAGCATAGTCACCACGTTGCTGGTCATTCCCATACAGCCAAGTATAGACAAAGTTGGTGAATCCTAGCTTAGAAAGTGAAAACTAGTCATACCTTAACCTATAATCCCATGTGATAGGTCTTATTGTAATATGGTGAAACCTAGCCCCATAACCAATCATTAACCATAAAAATAAGTCAATTAGACTCCAATTAATAATGCAAACATAGTATTAGCACTTAATAACTAGAACGCACAAAAATGACATTACGCGATTAAGCTGAATCTAAGCTAGCTTAGTGCAATAAAACACAAATCAGTGTCGTGAATGCCACCTCGTGCTTACCTGAAGCCGACAAATAAAATACTATAAATGAGTCCTAGACATTGAATTAAAGCTATTTGGTGTGTCAAACACACAGTGAATTTGGCTCCGAAATGCGTAAAAATTGTATTTTACCGAAAAATTACTATTTGACCAAGTTATCAACAAGTATAATCTTAATGCATGTGCACATAGTATTACGTTCATAAATATATTCTTTGTTCTTAAGCACACCGAGCTCTCTCTCTGAGGGTATTGAACCTTTACACTGCATTGGGACACTTCGACAATCATTAGTATAATAACATGTACGTAAAAGCACATAATATAAGGAATGAGTATGTTACTATGAAATTTATATTAATGACTTCTAGATGCCTAATATACAATTGGAATATATTTATTATTGGCTTAGTATGCATGTGAGAATTTCGGGCACCACAACGGGCCCCTAAATGAACGGGTCCGGCCCGAATTGACAGCTCTAAATACTGAGTTGTCAAGTTTGTATTAATTAGTTAATTACTTGGTGTTTCCTATTCTCTATTAAGAAACATATTAGGAACTAATTATTTTCAAGCAAAGTTTAAAACAAATTTTATAGCACCACATGTATAAAGATATTATTTGGATAATAATAAGAGTTTGTCTACTGTACAAAGAGCGAAGAGCATTTCACATAAAAAAATAAAATCACCTAAAAGCTTGAAATTGAGGTAAGTAACGTCACACCTGCAATGTAATAAATTCTTTGTTTCTATGAATTTGTGAAATATGTGCATATGGAATCTGTGTATATGTGTACAAACGTATCTGTAATTTAGCTTTGCACGAGACATGAACACGTGGTATATTTATATTGCTTGACGAGTATTAGTGAATAAGGTGTGGCAGGCTAACGCCCAAATATGTGATATGGTTCATTAGGGACACTCTGGTCTTTTTCAGGGACACTATGGTTCCTTCGGGAACTTTCTGACAGCGGTATAGGGTAGACCTCTGTTATACACAAAGAGGATTCTCTGGGCTTAAGACCTCCGTATAGATCATGATATATTATATGTTCTCTGAGTGACTCAGTATGCGATTCACGGTCTTGTCAGACAATATAATACATACATGGATCCCAACCATATGATTATATGTTTCATATTATATGCACTATGCATCCACGTATGTTACTTACTAAGTTTTATACTCACAAATGTTCTTACATTGCAGAAGATACTGATAATATGTGAGTTTGAAGGAGGACCACCGACTTTTTGACCACATATTGCGTATATGAGCATTTTGATGCTGTAGTTTACTAAGAAAGAATTTTGAATCTGTTTTATCTGTATATATTATGAGTGACTATATGAGAGGTCTACTATGTATATATATATATGTTAAACTATATATATAATTATGAGTGGAATATTTCTATTATTTCTACAAAGTTTAAAAAATTTTAATTTTCCACTATTTTATTAATCTTAGTCAAGTAGAGTCTTTTAATTTCACTAAACATTTATACAGATATCTTCTACATATGTGTGTGAAATTAGGGGATATTACAACTCCTTACTCAGTACACCCGAGCACTGCTAAGATGTACAATGACTTAAAAGCTCATTATTGGTGGTTTGGAATGAAAAAGGAAGTCGTCGATTATGTTGCTCGATGTTAACTTGTCAGCAGATAAAGGTAGAACACCAAAGGCCTGTTGAACTATTACAACCAATACCATAATAGAAATGGGAGAAAATTACTAGGGACTTTATTGTCGAGTTACCAGGAACTGCCAAATAACATAATGCAATTTGGGTAATTGTAGACAGATACTCAAAATCATCACATTTTATTCCTGTTTGGATGACTTATACTATGGACTAATTCGCTGAGTTATATACTCAAAATCAGCAGAGTTATACTATGGACCAATTCAGGAGATAGTCAGATTACACAGAGTGTCACTTTCTATTATTTCTGATCATAACTCTAGGTTCACTTTAACATTTTGGGATAGTATTCTGAAAGTAATGAGAACTAAATTAAAATTTATTACAATAATTTATCCACAAATAGATGACCAATCTAAAAAGACAATCTAGACTTTAGAAAATATGCTCAAAACATGTGTTTTAGACTTTTAAGGTTCATAGAGTAAGTATTAATACTTGATATAGTTTGCCTATAATAACAGTTATCAAGCTACGATTGGTGTTGCTCCTTACGAGATGTTGTATAGTAGAAAGTGCAGATCATCGGTTCACTAGGATGAAACGGGTGAACAAAGATATCTTGGACCAGAATTTGTTAGAATCACAGTTGAAGCCATTGAAAAGATAAGAAAGAGAATAGATAGAAAAGAGAGATATGCCAGGTTGAGAAGGAGACCTTTAAAGTTTAATATTAGAGATAAATTATTTCTGAATGTAGCACCGATGAAAGGTATAATGAGGTTTGGGTCTAAAAGAGACCTTTAGACCTTTTGATATTCTTAATAAAGTTGGAAATGTAGCTTATAGACTTGCCTTACCACAAGCTTTATCTAGTGTCCATAATGTTTTTAATGTTTCTATGCTAAAAAAATACGTTTCCGACCATTCTCACATTCTGAGTAACGAGACATTGGAATTGATTGAAGATTTAATTGATGAAGATAGGCCAGTCCAGATTCTTGATCGGAAAGAAAAAGAACTAAGAAATAAGAAGATTCCTCTAGTGAAGGTCTTATGGCAAAACTGTGCTGTAGAGGAAACTACATGGGAACATGAAGAAGATATAAAGAACAAATATCCCGACCTTTTTGGTAAGCAAATTTCAAGGACGAAGTTTTTATAAAGTGGAAGGAATTGTAACACCTAGTTCCTCACGTAGTTAGAAAAATCAATAATAGCATGATTGCATCACATTTAGTATTAGTTTAGCATGATATGTGTGCATATCCTTATTTTGAGTACTTGGTATTAATTTATTATGATTGTTAACCTTTACTCTCTAAGTAATTATTTTGTAGTGAAATGCTCTGGACGCACTCTATGTTACAAGTTTGACGTTCATTAAGTAAATCATTTGGATATAATTATAACATCCCCCAATTCCACACACGTACGTAAGGATATTTGTATAAATATTTAGTGAGATCGGAAGACATTACTCAAATTAGAACTGATAAAATAGGGAAAATTTTTTAAACTTTCTTGAAGAAAAAGGAAAACTCCACTCGTAATTACACATAGTATAATGTATATGTATATACATACTCATAAAGTAGGCCTCTCATACAAATATACATAATATACACACACTCAAAATGGATACAAAATCTTCAATCAGAAAACTACAGTGTCAAGATGCTCATATACACAAGCTGCGGTCAGAAAGTCAGCGCTTCTCCTCCAAACTCACATGTCATCTGCACCCTCTGAAATGTAAGAATATTTATAAGTATGAAACTCAATAAGTAACGTATGTAGATGCAAAGTGCATATAATTTGAAACAAATAATCACATAGTTGGGATCCCTATGTATATCATTTTGCCTGACAAGACCATGAATCGCATATTGAGCCACTCAGAGAACATATAATATATCATGAGCTATATGGAGGTCTCGAGCTCCAAAAAAAAAATCTCCTCTGTGTACAACAGAGGTCCACCCGATACCACCGTCAAAGTGATCCCAAAGGAACCATAGTGTCCCTTAAAGGACCAGAGTGTTCCCGAAGGTACCATATTACATATTTGGGCGTTGGCCCACCACACCCAAGTCACCATTACTCATCAGGCAATATAAATACACCACGTGTTTATGTCTCATACAAAGCTGAATAACAGATACATATGTACATATATCTATAGATTCCACAAATTCACAGAACCAAAGAATTTCTTACATTGCTGGTGTGACATTACTTACCTCAATTCTGAGCCTTTACACACTTACTTACCTCGATTTTGAGCCTTTACATACTTCTATGTGAAATGCTCTTCGCTCTGGGTACAATTGGCGTGTCCCTATTTTTTTTTTTAAATACTTCGATATATCCTCTAGCACACAATACTATATATTCAGTCCATCCAGGTACTACAAAAATGTATAATGATCTAAAGATTCATTATTGGTGGTCAGGGATGAAGAAAGATATTTTTAAGTTTGTAGAACGTTGCTTAATATGTCAACAGGTTAAGGCTAAGCACAAGAGACTGGCAGGGGAGCTGCAACCACTACCGTTACCTGAGTGGAAATAAGAAGAAATCACTATGGATTTTATAGTTGGATTACCAAAGACAGTATCTCATCAAGATGTAGTATGAGTTATATAGTCAACAGACATACCAAGGTAGCTCATTTTATTCCAATTTCTATGACCTACTTCATGGATAAACTTGCGGTATTATACATTAAAGAAATTGTTAGACTTCATAGAATTCCAGTTTCTATAGTCTTAGATAGAGATGTCAGGTTTACCTCAAAGTTTTCGGAGAGCGTACAGTGAGCCTTGGGAACTAAATTGAAATTTAGTACTACATTCCATCCTCAGACAGATGGCCAGGCTAAGAGGACTATTCAGATCTTGGAAGATATACTTAGAGCTTGTGTTATAGACTTCCAAGGATCGTGAAATCACTATCTACCATTAATTGAGTTTTCCTATAACAACAGCTTTCAAGCTACAATTGGTGTTGCACCTTATGAGATATTGTTTGGTAGAAAGTGTAGGTCCCCAGTTCACTTGGATGAGGTTGGAGAACGACGATATTTGGGTTCTGATATTGTTAGAGATACAGCTGAGGCAATAGAAAAAATCAGAAAACGTATGATAGCAGCTCAAAGTAGGCAGAAGTTTTATACAGACCCAGAATATCGGCCCTTATACTTTTATGTTGGTGATAAAGTATTTCTCAAAGTGGCCCCCATAAAAGGTGTAATAAGATTTGGAAAGAAAGGAAAGTTGAGCCCGAGATTTATAGGTCCTTATGAGATCCTTGAGAAAGTTGGGAATATCACTTACAGGCTTACCCTACCTCCAGAGTTATCAGGTATACACAACGTCTTCCATATTTCTATGCTGAGAAAGTATGTATCAGATCCATCCCATGATCTTAACCAGGAGCCACTTGAACTAGATCTAAAATTAACCTATGAGGAACGCTGTTGGTTAGAATATGCAACTGCAAATTATACTCACACACTCCTGTGCAAGTACACACGGTCACAAGTAATATAGATTTGGGAGTTAAAAGTGTCAAACCCACGAGGATTGATGACTAAGTCTAAGCTAAGTATTAAAATTAGTCAATCCTAATTTTATCCAAACAATCGAAATATAAATTTTATAGAAATAAAATAAAAGAAACTAAACTATCATGCAAAATAAATGAAAGTAATCAATAAGAAAAATGTCTAGGTTTATTAATTCCCCAACCATCCTTTAAACACACAATATCCCAATTTCCCTCTTAAATTAATTAATCCACTAGAGTTGTCAACCGAGAATTCAAATGTATTCACAAACTTCTTTCCAAGAGATAAGTAAAAATATCTAGACAAGCTAATATGTTACTCCTAACATAAATTGACTAGATTCATTAAGTTTAGTTATTCTCACACAAAGGTTGCACAAGTCACATAGGTATATTCCTATCCTATGCAAACTTACCCTAAACTAGGTAATCTTATGTTGTTTTACCTAAGTCCAAATTTCTAATCCCCTTCCCAAGTTCATAGAAATTTCACTCAACAATCTAGTTAGTAATCAATTAAATAGAAACAATAAGCATAAGATAAAACAAATAACTCAATAATAGATTTGATTAATAAAAGAGAAGAGAAATAAATAAATACAAAATACTAGATTAGTTCACATAGTAAAACTAGATAAAAAAGAATTTAGTTCATAATATAAATTGAGAACAATAACATTTTCATACAATAAATTCAAGAAATACAAAATATCAAAGAAAAAAGAGTTTTAGAATTCCCCCTTTTTGAAGAGGTTAAAAGTGTTAATAGAGGTTATCAATCTCCTCCTCCAAGGTTGGTTCTTGCTCTCTTGATTCCTCTCTCAAATATTTGTTCTCAATAATATCACTCTCTAAATATAGAAAATACAAATAAACACTCATAAGAAAATGAATAAAAGATAGTATGAACAAAGGATGGTGCTGATATTGTGGAGGAAATCAAGAAATGGAGGATTGGAGTATATCTTCTTCTTCTTCTTCTTCTTCGTCTTCTTCTTCTCCTTCCATGGCTGCCTCCCTCTCTTTCTCTCTATTCCAACATGCCTCTTTCAACCCCAAAGATAGGGTTTTAAGGAGGTGGCTCGTGCAAACCTAAGGCCGGTTGAATTTGGACCCTTGTATCGTCAAAAAGTTGATCGCGGCCGTCAATTATTGACTCAGGATCCAGTGGATGGCGCCGCGACACCATTTTTGGCACTGCGGCGCCAAAAGTTCCTGAGATTTGGCGCTGCAGCGCCACTTTTGGCGCCCCAGTGCCACTTTTCCACTGGTCTAGTGCCTCGGCTTCCCGGGTACGTCATTTCTTCGTTTGAGCTCCGATTTGCCTCATTTTGTTACTTTACGACCGTATCAGATCGAACTTCGATTCTAATGGTTTAAAAGACTCATTTATGAGGTACAAATTCATCTCATTTTTGTGTCAAACACCTTTGTTTCATCTATATACATAAACAAGTAAAACATCAAAATAATAAGAAAACAATTGAAACAACTTAAAATAAACAAGAATATAGCAAAACTTAAGGTACATTAGCACTTGATAACTCCATTTTTACGGACTTAACAAATGCCCCGTTCCAATTTTAGACAGAAAGGAATAAGAATTGAGAAACAAAAATATTCCTTTAGTGAAAGTTCTGTGGCGAAACCATTCAGTTGAGGACGCAACATAGGAATGGGAAGACGAAATGAAAAAGCATTATACGCAGCTATTTGGTAAGCAAATTTTGAGGACGAAATTTTTATTAGGAGGGGAGGATTGTGATATCCTAAAGTCTTTTATGATACTCAGCTCCTCACAACATTAAATAGTCAATAATAACATGAACTTACATCATTCATATTAAAATTAAATTTATATATATTTTTGAGTGTTTGTTTTATAATATTAATTATCCTAATTAACATTTGTACCTAAGTGTTTTTGCAGTGAAATACTCGAGATATGTTCTTTGGTACAAGTCTGATGTGTAATGAAATAATTTATACGATATATATAAAATAATTATTTTTAAAACATGTATGATTAATTTGATAATTACCTTATAAGTGAAGTATATGTTTTAATTTTTAAATGCTCTAGTAATCTATTGTGTATTTATATAAAAATATTGTTAAAATACATATAAGTGCTCTTTGATTAAATATTTTTTTAATTTTTTTTATTTGTCATATCTAATTTTACAAATGTTATTACTTGAAAGAATATGTTTATTTATATTTACATTATTTGTAAAAAAAAAAAAAAAAAAAAGTGAAAAGAAAAGCTAACTTTTGATAAGTCGGCCACTGCTAAGACTTTTTATACACCGTTTCTTCTGAGTTTGTATTCTTTATCTTTTGCACCTTCTTCAGTATCATTTTTTTTTTTATATATATCGATGATAAACCTTTCTTCAGCACTTACAGCTTTGGGTGCAAACCAAGGCTCCACCAAACTCTTTCAATAGCTATTATAACTATTATTTTATTAAAACAAAACACATCTAAGGTATCTTTCTCTATTCTATATATGTATATATTTCCTTTAATATTCTCCACTTTGGCTTGTTCACGACCAGCTCTTGGTTTGAATTATGAGTGTTTATATAGGTGTGTATTTAAATTACATGAACTAGGTTACATATGTGTTTGCGGGAAGTCCTTATAAGGTAGTTTACTTTTTGAAATGATTCAAGTATTTGAATATGGAATTTAATTGTAGTGGCTGTAGTTGATGACTTTTTTTTACATGAATTTGAGTCATAAAAGTTTGAGCCATAAGATTAGGTAAGGCAACGATTTAGATAATAGAAATTGTTTTATTTATACTTGATTATATATATATATAGCTAAGCACGTAAAACTATTAGTTGAATTTCTTGTTAATTTTTGTATATATGCCCTTGCATTAGGAATGTTCCTATTAGTGCCTTGTAGAAAACTTAGCATAAGTTAGTTCTCGTAATAGTTATAAATCTTAAAATTCAGATAATTTACTAGTGATCATATTTAATTTTCTTTGTGTAGCATATTTGGATAGGTGTTTCCTTGGAGACTAGTAATTTGTCAATTACTTTAAATACTTGGTGCTTCCTTTGGACACTAATTTTGAGTGGATTCTTACAAATTCTTTAGTGGCTCCTATTTAATTGATCGTTATATGAAATCTTTGTCCAAATAGATTCCTCATAAATTGATTTCTCTGTAGCTGTAATTGGCAACTTGAATATTTATTACCTGATTAGTCACTCAGTGTTCTCTATTCAATTGTTCAGAATCATATTACGAATTAGTTATTTCCAAGCATCATTTAGAGCTCATTTTTTTTTTCTAATATCATGCATATCGATGTATTTTAAAAAAGAAAAACTGAGTTCTAAATGATGCTTAGAAATAACTAATTCCTAATATGATTCTGAACAATTGAATAGGGAACACTGAATGACTAATCAGGTAATAAATATTCAAGTTGCCAATTAGAGCTACAGAGAAATCGATTTATGAGGAATGTATTTGTACAAGGATTTTATATAACGATCAATTAAATAGTAGCTACTAAAGAATTTGTAAGAATCTAGTCAAACTTAGTGTCCAAAGGAAACATCAAGTATTTAAAGTAATTGACAAATTACTAGTCTCCAAGGAAACACCTACCCAAGTATGCTACACAAAAAAAATTAAATATTTTCACTAGTAAATTATTTGAATTTTAAGATTTATAACTATACCAAGAACTAACTTATGCTAAGCTTTCTACAAGATACTAACAGGAACATTCCTAATGCAAGGGCATATATACAAAAATTGACAAGAAATTCAACTAATAGTTTTACGTGCTTAGCTACATATATATATAGAATCAAGTATAAATAAAACAATTTCTATTATCTAAATCATTGTCTTGCCTAATCTTATGGCTCAAATTTTTATGACTCAAATTCATATAAAAAAAAGTCATCAACTACAACTACTACAATTAAATTCCATATTCAAATACTTGAATCATTTCAAAAAGTAAACTATCTTATAAGGACTTCCCGACACATACATATATAACCTAGTTTATGTAATTTAAATACACACCTATATAAACACTCATAATTCAAACCAAGAGCTGGTCGTGGACAAGCCAAAGTAGAGAATATTAAAGGAAATATATACATATATGGAATAGAGAAAGATACCTTAGATGTGTTTTGCTTTAATAAAACAAAAGTTATAATAGCTATCGAAAGAGTTTAGTGGAGCCTTGGTTTGCACCCGAAGCTGTAAGTGCTAAAGAAAGGTTTATCATCGATATATATGAAAAAGATTATATTGAAGAAGGGTGCAAAAGATCAAGAATACAAACTCAAAAGAAACGGTGTATAAAAGGTCTTAGCGGTTGCCGACTTATCAAAAGTCAGCTTTTCTTTTCACTTTTTTTTTAAAAAAATAATGTAAATATAAATAAATATATTCGTTCAAGTAATAACATTTATAGAATCAGATAAGACAAATAAAAAAATTAAAAAAAAACATTTAATCAAAGAGCACTTATATGTATTTTATCAAGATTTTTATATAAATATACAATATATTACAAGAATATTTAAAAATTAAAATATATACTCCACTTATAAGGTAATTATCATATTAATCGTGCATGTTTTAAAAATAATTATTTTGTATATATCTCATAAATTATTTCATTACACATCAGACTTGTACCAAAGAGCATATCTCGAGCATTTCACTACAAAAACACTTAGGTACAAATGTTAATTAGGATAATTAATATTATAAAACAAATATTCAAAAATATATACAAATTTAATTTTAATATGAATGAAGTAAGGTCATGTTATTATTAACTATTTAATATTGTGAGGAGCTGGGTGTCATATAAGACTTTAGGATATCACAATAATTATTTAAAATACTTATTTAGCATTAACCTTAGTTGTCCAATAATATTTTTATACTAATTTATCTTCTAATATATGTTTATATGCATTCACTACATTACTATGTAGGTACGTATTTAATTATTGTCATCTGGTTCCATACATTTATTTTTTATTTTGTTGTAGGAATTAGAACTACAAATATGGGCCAGGCCAAATGGGCTAGCCTACGGCCCGCAAATTTGACCCAGGCCCGGCTGGCCTGATACTATTCATGTGCCGGGCTGGGCTGAGGTGAGGTAGTGAGCTCGTCGGGCAGCCCGGTGGCCAATTTGGTTTTTTGAAGTTTTTGTAATTATTATTTGAAAAATGATATTTTTACGAAATAGTACTAAGCTAGCCCGACCTAGCCCAATTTTGGCCCGATTTTAGCCCGGCCCAGTATTTAGCCATCGGGTTATATGGCCAGGTAGTGCCTCATTTTTAGACTTTCGGGCTAGTCCGGTCCGACTCATCACTATTCTCGGCCCGGCTCGGCCCGAATGTGCCGGGTAGCCTATATTTGCAGCTCTAGTAGGAATCATGTCCCTATATATTTATTAATAATATATATATAAGTAATATTTATATTTAAATAATACATAAATAAAAAAAGGGGTTACGACTACTGTTAAGTTAGTAGACTCATCAAAACCCCACCATATATTTATGAAATTTGTCCAATAGACTTTTCTCATTTATACTTAGTCTTCTATATAGATCACCTCAAAAATACTTTAAATTATTCACGATCAGCTTTGTCACGAAGAAATTTGTCATTTATGCATATTTTCTTATCACTTTTATTAGTGTTGGGCAAAATTATTTATTAAAGCATGTTTTATTATATTATTATTTTTCATTATTGGATATAATCTTACACACATATATATATTAACTTTATGTTGTGACAATTAAAATTATTTATTAATGTAACTTTTTGTATTATCTTTAATAGTGATACATAAATGTCAATGAATTGTTTAATACATATATTATAGTGCTTTATTATTAATAAATAAATGCATAGAAGATAAAAAAAGTTCATTTTATTATAGTTGACAACAATTATAGTGGGACAAAATTTGATGTGCATTGATGAGGTCTGTCTATTTGTTGACATTATGTGTTGGTCGTGTTCTTTCATCTATGATATGTATATATAATTTATATTAGGCTTTTTATTACTAAAACCCCCTGAACTCGGAATAATTCAGTAAAATTAACCCTAAACTCAATTTTTTAGAGCAAAACTTCCTGAACTAGAAACAATTTAGCTAAATTAACTTTGAACTCAATTTTTTAGAGAAAAATCCCTTGAAGTCCCTTAATATTAGAGCAAAACCCTTTAAAGTAAGATTGCACAAAAAATACAAAAACCTGACCTGACCCGAGATACCCGACTCGAGATTTCGGGTTCAAGCAAGTGCACCCAAATTTTCGGGTAAAATCTTTTCGGTTCGGGTACGTCTACACATTTTAGGGGGTTCGGTACCCGAATCCATCACCATTATTAAAAAAAAAACCTTAAAATTGGTTATTTACTAATTTATTTCTCTTTGCTATTTTTTGTTTTGTTTTATATTTCAATATTTATGAGATTGTATGCATTATGCAAATAGCTAATTATGCATAAAATAAGAAAAAAAAAATCAAAATTGTTTATTATGTGGTAAAAAAAAAAAGGAAAAAAAAGTTTTGTGCTTCTATAAAACCCAACCCGATCCGCCTGAACGCTGGAAATTTCAAAAAATAATTTTAAAAAAATGATTTTATCGAAAACGATTTCCATAGTTTTGTAAATAAATTAAGAACGCAGCAGAATTGGTATTCTAAAATTTTTCTTATAAGTCTACAAAACAAAATAAACAAGATCCGTGATTTAACATAAATCAATTCATGGATCTTGGTTTAGATAAAAGCTGGAAATGCTTCACAACTATTGAGCCTTCCTGTCTATTCTCCGGAGCCGGTTGAATGATATGATGTGTGGGCACCTTCTTAATTTGTAACAAAAGATGAGCAGATGATCCGAAAGATATTCTTCCTTCTCCTCGACTACACATCTATGATCATGGGTATCTCTCCCTCGGCAGCTGTGAACGAGCTCGGGATTTCTCCCGTGATAGCTCGACTCTCTCACTCTCTCTCTTTTTTATCTGTTTCTCGAAAATCAAAATCACTATGATGGTAGTAGGTGCGTGGCTACTATATAGAGGCTTAAGAGTACTTTTCTCTTAAGTATTAGAGAGATGTAAACTCTAATGAGCTTATTAGGCTCAACTGACCATTCAATTAGTTATTGGGCTATGTGTGAGCTAGACAGGGGACCTTATAGACCCAAATAGTCTAAGTTCCAATGGATCAATTACCCACAGTTATAATTAACTCTTAATTATGACTGGGCCTTGTCCATTAATGTTAAGGCACTCCACTATAGGCTCAATATTACACTCTTAGACTAAATGTCATATATTTTTTATGAAACTAATTAATAATTTAATTAACCTGATCCATTAAGCATATACTATACCTGTAAATATACCCCCGATGCAATGTCGTACTAGTGAGGTGAAAGTACCATATTAACCTTCTAGTACATATTTACCTTTGAGTTGCCTTTTTTCGTCAAATAGATAATAATTGACTATGGTATTCGTAACTGCCCATACAAACACAGTCAAATTCACAAAGTGAATACCTAGCGCATGGTTTTTAATATCTAAGTCCTTGAAAAAACTCAAAGTGACATTATATGCACGGTGTCCAAATTATGAAGGGCGTTCTCGTCAATTCACAAATCTTATCTTCCAAGATACCGGAGTTCGAACATAGAACGGAACTAGTCCTTTAGTAAGTCAAAAAGATTAAAGTCATGAAAGCAAGTTCGACAATCACTAGGATTAAGGTAATCTTACAATAGTGCTAGATGTTGGGCTATTTCTAACACACAAACCGCAAGTATACGAGTCGCAGCAAGTAATATAGATAGTAAGAGAGTGTCAATTCTATGGAGAGTATTTAATTCACAAATACTAACTACTAATCGAAATTAGCTTCCAATTTATCCAAACGACAATAAGGAGATTGTTTTGTGCAAAAATCAAAATGTAAATACAATGTAAAATGCAATAATGGAAATCGATATTAAGCAACCAAATATAGTTCTTAAAGCAATAATACGGGACCTAGGGATGCAGTCTATCCTTTAGATCCTCCAACTACTAGTTTTCCTCATGGTTCAATTATCCATTTAGTGTTGACAATCAAGAATTCTAATGTATTCACAAACTCCTTTCTAAGATATAAGTGAAAATATCTAGACAAGCTAATATGTTACTCCTAACATAAATTGACTAGATTCATTAAGTTTGGTAATTCTCACACAAAGGTTGCACAAGTCACATAGGTATATTCCTATCCTATGCAAATTCACCCCACACTAGACAATTTTATGATGTTCAATTTATGTCCAAACCTATATTCTCCTTCCAAAGTTTATATAGATTTCACAACACAACTCTATTTAGTGGCCAAGTAAATAGATGTATTAAGCTCAAGATAAAACAACCAACTCAACAATAGATATCAAGAACAACTGAGGAAAATAAATATAGTTGGATTACATGGTTCAATTGCCTCCCTAGAAATGAAGTTTGGCTCATGTTCATACAAAATGAATCAAAACACATATAACAAAATTGGTACATAGTCATTTGCATGAAATAGAAGAAAAAAACAAGAGCAAAAGGAAAGAAAAACTTTTTTGAAGTTTCCAATCTAATTTCTTGGGTTTGAATCTCCTTCCTTGGTGTTGTTTCTCCCTTAGAACTGCTCTAAAAACCCTTGGCTGCTAGGGTTTTCCGTCTCCCTTCAGATGAGTATAAGAGCAGTTAAATAGAGGAGATTTTAAAAGTCTGTTCCGAGTTTTCTGTAACTTTCTGGCGCTGCGGCGCTAAAGCTGGCAGAGGGATGGTGCTGCAGCACCAAATAATGGCGCTGCGGTGCCACAGGCTTGAGGCTGTGGTGCCACAGAATTGGCACTGCAGTATCACAAATTGGCGCTGGGACACCATGCAAATGGGGCTGCGACCTCACAAAAATAGCACTGCAGTCCCATGATTTTGGCCTGCGGCCCCAAATTTTGGGGCTGCAACTCCACTTCTTCTGAGCTGTGGTGCCGAGTTGTCTCGCTTTTGTCTTTAATCCAAAAGCTCTATCACTGATCTTCTCTCGTTACAGTGCAAGTTTTTTACTTAAACATCTTGATTTATCTCCTATTTAGCTCCGAAAAACAACATTAATCACTCAATGATGCTCACTTGAAATATGCAAAAAAAATAACAAAACAAGTAAAAAGAGCTCAAAGAGGAGCAATTCTTAAGCTTGAAAGAATACTAAAGATAAGTGTAAAATACACTCATCAAATTCTCTCAAACTTAAGCAAAAGCTCATCCTCATGCTAAAACAAAAGAATTCAACAAGCATGAGTTAACTAAAACAACACAAAAGCAAAATTAAGACACATAAACGAAGCTTTTGAATGAGGTCAACCTTGTCTCAACACTCTCTAAAAAATATATAACTCAAAGGAAACTTAAAACATTACAAAAGTTTAGAATTTCAATTCAGCTAGTAGCTTGGCTTTGTTTTTAACTTTTAGTGTGTGTATATGTAATAGTTGTTCATATTTAACCCTTCGTACTTGGATCATTTTATACAGACTTAGGATACACATTAAGAACTGTCTCAATAAAAGTGAAGCAGCAGTCATCTCATAAGCCCGCTTTTTATGCTAATCTCCACTAATGTAGATTAGCACTACATCGAACATGGTCTTTAATCGGCTTATAATGCAAGGCTTGGGTATGGGTGGACAGAATGGTATCATTTTGGCTTATTCAGACCATGGATGCCCTTTTTTTCTCAGTGAATACAATTCTCTCAAGCATACTACAATAATTTCCTCCAAACTTAATTTTTAACCCATTTTCTTTTTTCTTTTTTTTTTTTGAACAATTAGCTACCAATTGGTAGCCAAACTTCTTCTTTCAAAAAGACTTTCCCTTTCTGTTCTTCATAAACCGCTCACACTTCACCACAAGTTCAAAATTTACTTTCATGCATCTATGGTATGAAGTGAGATAATTTGGGAATTTATTTATTTGTCAGGGGTTTATAGGGCTAAAAAAAATGAAAAGGCTAAGGAATTTGGCTTAAAGGGGGTGACTAAGGATATGACATTTAATGGGTAGGCTTGAAAGGCTCAACTGGTCCAAAATGGCCTCCATCATTTCTTTGATTTTCATGCTACCTAGGATTTCATCTCGATTGACAATTAAACATGTTCTAAGATGAGATGAGACTAAATATTTTTTTAAGCCACATGCATAAAGCTACTCTAAGTAATTCAAGGTCAAATGCTCACAACTATGTGTAAAATATGTTCAAGAGTTGTTCACAAAGCAAAACCACAAAAGATTTAAGCACATAAATAGACATGATACTAAATGTTTCCAAAGAGTTATTTCATACAAACTCACAAAAATATCATCGACAGTTAACCTCCGTCAAAAGCTCCAAACAACACACAATCAAACAACTAAACAATATAAGCATATACTAGGAAAGAACAAAAGACATTGAATAAATCAACATGAAACAAAGGGAAAAAGTTTAAAAGCTTAACTAATCAAAATGTTCTCGAATACAAAGCATGTAAGTACTAGAAACTCCTCCCAAACTTAAAGTGTGCATTGTCCCTAATGCACTAAACAAGAAATAACAACGAGGGATAAGCACTTACCTGATCGGAGGTCGCTCAGTCGGCCTCTAAGATGCGGTGGTCACCAAGTTGATCACTTTCGACTGACGGTGGTGACGAGGCAGCAGTGCCATACAAGGGTAAGTTTTTTTTTTTTTTGGGTGGTGGGCCCCATTACCTAGGCAAGTGACGATATTTGGTATCAGGGTACCCATTTTTGGCACTGGCGCACCAAGTTTCTGTTTGTGGCACCCCAGAATAACGCCGGGGCGCTATTTTGACATTCTGACGCACCAACACCTGGACAATTTGTAATATTTGGCACCGGGGCACCGTTTTACGGCCTTGGGGCACCAAGTGTAAGGCACTCGTTAACCTCGTAAAAGCAGAAAGTAGAGGAAAATTTAAACTTTCTATTTAGTTCTGAAAAACACTTTCGTGATACATCCCTTTTTT
>JXTC01000716.1:68818-82748 GCA_002914845.1 Trema orientale
ATCATATACACATAACTTATAAGTAGAGTTTACTCACCTGTTTACAAGTGAGAGCTATTCTATCACTATGCTTGAGAGGCTGCCACTAGAAGAAGAAGGAGTACACGAAGAGGAGAAGAGAGGGATGGAAAGCTTCAATTATTTGAGAAAACAAAGAGACACATCAAGAGAAAGAGAGATATGAGAGCTTTGGCTGTTTAGGGGAAAAGGAGGAAACCAGGAAGGAGAGAGAGAGATGGAGGACGTTTTTGGTTGAAAGAAATGGGGTTAGGAGTGTTTATCTTACTTGAGTTCAGCCACTTGATGGCACAAGTTCCAAGACTAACTTTTATTTTGTCATTAGCCTAAGTATAAGTTAAATTAGAGGCAAATTGTAGGTGCTTATCCATTTGCTTACACAATTCCCTAGAAGTCAAGGTTGTCTCTTATCTGGTCAATAATCTAGCTATAATCTAGTTTAGGGCTTAATAAAACACTTAATAGTTGTCTCTAACATGTTATAACTATAAGCTTAAACAAATTCCCCTAAATCAGATTAGTGTAAAACTATGGCCATCAAAGTGTGTGTAGCTTTGTCCCTTACTTAAAAAATAAAAGAACTAATTAATTAGCTATAATTTTCGTAACTCATAGGTAAACAAGAGTTTAAGGTGTATTTTAGCTCCCTACTTAACTAGAAACTCAAGAAATTTTCATTTAAGCACTTCCCATGCCCATTTTCATAGCTTATACCTATACAAGAGGTTAAGATGGGTTTCAGCTCCTAATAGTGTCAAAAACTAAGAAAAATATCAATTAGACACTTATATTACCCATACACACATCAAGCATTCTAGGGTTCTTGAATCGATCTTTCACTGCACATGTATACCCCAAGAATTTAATCAATCAGTTAAGAAACTCAAATCACACTAATAAACATGATTTTCAACCTATATGCATGTAGGAATAGAATGCACTCTTTAATTAGCATATCTTGAGGTGTATTGTTGAAAAGTGTACTAGTGATAGTTTCTAGGCACTATGACAAGTAAAAACTTAGTTTAGAGTCAAATTTTAGAATTACTCATGAAATTATGAAATCTAAATGCATGGATGTTTATTAGTGACATGATATACTCATGAGAACTTTGGGCACTACACCAAGTTTCTATTTTTGGCACCCCAGAGTGGCGTCGGAGTGCCAAATTGAGCTTTTGGGTGCCAAAATGATAACACTCTTCAATTTTTCTGCAGTTAAGCCCTTTCACCAACACCTTCATCACTTTGTCTTCTACACAATCACAACACAAGAACTTCAAAACATGCTTCCCTTTTTATTAACTTCAAAAGCTTGGGTTGTCTCCCAAGTAGTGCTTGTTTAATGTCCCTAGCTTGACATTGCCTTTCCTCATTAAGGATTGGTCGAGGCATTGAATGGCTTAGCTCGATCAAGCTCCCCTCCTAAGTACTCCTCGAGCCTTTGAATATTCACCTTGACTCTTCTAGTTGGGCTCCTATTTTCTACATTAATTGCACCACATAGAGAGACATTAGTCTCTTTGAATGGCCCCGACCATCTTGACTTGAGCTCGCTCGAGAAGAGTTTTAAACAAGATGAACCAAGCACCCCCACTGGTCGTAGCCCGAAATGATGGTCACCAAACCTCTTCTTCTTTGTCCTCCACTTTCTCGTATCCTTCTTGTATAGCTTGTTGTGATTGGAAGAGAAGAGTGGCATCTCTATGACTTCAATTGGAGGATTGAACTTAGAGGAATGCTGTGGAGCTTCCATAACATTGGTGCTCCCTAGAGCCTATTTTACCTCTTCATCAATGGGATGAACGATAAAGGCCTCATGACTGATCAATAGAGCTTCTTTCAATGCATTGTCTTCAATGATCTCCTTCACCAAGTCCACTCTATAACAATCATCAATGACACTAGGAGAATCTGCCTCTTTGAACACATTAAAGGATATTACTTGGTCTTCTGCCCTCACAGAAAGTTCTCCTTTGTACATATCAATGACCATCCTTCAGGCTACTAAAAACGGTCTTCCAAGGATAATTGAAAGATTTTCATCTTCCTCCATGTCAAGAACAATGAAATCAGCTAGGAAGAATAACTTGTCCATCTTCACTAGCACATTTTCTACGATTCCTCTTGGATACTTGATAAATCTGTCTGCAAATTAGGGCACTGCCATAATTGGCCTTGCTTCACCCAAACTAAGTTTTCGAAACACAGAGAATAGCATTAAATTGATACTAGCTCCCAAATCATATAACGCCTTACTGAAGAAGCGATCACCAATAGTGCAAGGAATGTTGAAGCTTCCCGGATCCTCGAGCTTCGAGCTTAGGAGGAAGCTTGTTTTGAAGAATGGCACTATATTCCTCCGTGAGAGCCACGGTCTCATATTCCCCTAATCTCTTTTTCTTGGAAAGGATCTCCTTTATGAACTTAACATAGCTCCGTATTTGCTCAAGTGCCTCGGCGAAGGGAATGTTGATTTGCAGTTGCTTGAACACTTTCAAGAACTTAGAGAATTACTGGTCAAGCTTCTTCTTTTGAAATCGTTGCAGGAACGGTAATGGTGGATTGTAAGGGCATGGCTTTGATAGTGATGTTAAGGGACTCAAGTGCTCATATCTTCAACTAGCTTCACTACATCATTTTTTTTGGGTTACTCTTCCTCAACAACTTCTTCAATCATTGGCTTCAAAGGGGAAGTGGGCTTCTCAATAATTTTCAATAACTCATTCCCACTTCTCAATGTAGTAGCATTACAATGCTCCTTACCCTCATTCCTTGGATTCACTTCGGTATTGCTAGGTATGCTCCTTGAAGCCAGTTGGTCATAGTGTTGGCCAATTGGCCAAGTTGTGTCTCCAAGGTTCTCATGGTGGCCGCTTGATTTTGGAGGCTGGCTTCGTTCTTTGCAATGTATTACATGAGTATCTCCTCCATAGATGGCTTTTTCTCTTGTGGTGGTTGCTCTTCATTCTGAAATCTTTGATGTTATATCGATCTTGCATTTGAATTCTGCCCTTGTTGATTCTGACCACTCCAAGAGAAATTTGGATGATTTCTTACATCCTGATTGTAAGAGTTGGAGTAGGGATTGTTGCGTTGCTGCTGGTTGTAGTTCCCCACAAAGTGAGCCGACTCCATACTCAAAAAGCAATAAGAACTCAAGTGATTGTTACCATATTGCTCATAAGCTCCAGCTGAGCTTTGCATTGCATGCACTCCATGGACTACCATAAAGTCTAGCTTCTTGGTCATTGACTCTAAGTTCTTGGTCAATACATTAACTTGGGTTGCCAATGAAGAGATAACTTCTAACTCATTGATACTAGTAGCTTTCCTTGGATTGACATACTTAGAAGGCCATTGGTAGTTGTTTGCCACCATTTCTTCCAATAAATCAAAAGCATCATCCGTCGATTTGCCCATCAATACACCACCAGCTGTCACATCTACAATAGTTCTCAAATGACCCATCAACCTATTATAGAACGTTTGAACAAGAAGCCATTTGGATATCCCATGGTGTGGACACTTTCTCATCAACTCCTTATAGTGTTTCCAAGCCTCATACTAGGATTCATTGTCAAATTGCACAAAAGAAGTGATGTCGTTTCTCAATTTAGCGGTCTTAGCTGGAAGAAAGAACTTGGCAAGAAATTTATGGACTAAGTCATCCTAAGTAGTAATTGATCCCGAAGGTAAGGCATTCAACCAACCCTTAGCCTTGTCCCTTAAGGAGAATAGGAACAACTTCAAGCGAATGGCATCCTTACTAACTCCGTTGTGTTTGAAAGTATCGTATATCTCCAAAAAATTCATAATGTGCTGGTTAGGAGCATAACTAGAAAAACCACCAAATTGGCACATAGCTTGCACTATCTGAATGATTGCTGGCTTCAACTCAAAGTTGCTCACATTGATAGCTGGCCTCCGAATGCTAGGACTATATCCATCAATGACAGGAATCACAAAGTCCCTCAATGGTCTAGCATTATCTTGGTCTCCCATAGCTACTTGAAGGTTGACCCCTTGACTCCTTTGCCTTCGAATTCCCCTCAAGATGCGCTCAATCTCAGGATCAAAAGGTATGAATTCTGCACTCCTCGTGTGTCTCATATAGCAAAATTAAGCACCTGAGATTCACAACAAGAACAAAAAGTTTGAATTAAATCGAAACTAATAGATATTAGTATTAACAAGTAGTAAGTCACCGTACTCTCCGGCAACGGCGCCAAAAACTTATTGGGCTATTTCTAACACACAAGTGGCAAATATACTGGTCGCAATAAGTAATATAGATAGTAAAAAAGTGTCAATCCTGCAGAAAATATTTAATTCACAAATGCTAACTACTAATCGAAATTAGCTTCCAATTTATCTAAATGATAATAAGGAGATTGTTTTGTGCAAAAATCAAAATGTAAATACAATATAAAATGCAATAATGAAAATCGAAATTAAGCAACCAAATATAGTTCTTAAAGCAATAATAAGGGACCTAGGGTTGCAATCTACCCTCTAACTCATCCAACTACTAGTTTACCTCATTGTTCAATTATCCATTTAGAGTTGACAATCGAGAATTCTAATGTATTCACAAACTTCTTTCCAAGACATGAGTGAAAATATCTAGACAAGCTAATATGTTACTCCTAACATAAATTGACTAGATTCATTAAGTTTGGTAATTCTCACATAAAGGTTGCATAAGTCACATAGATATATTCCTATCCTATGCAAACTCATCCCATACTAGGCAATCTTATGATGTTCTATCTATATCCAAACCTATATTTCCTTTCCCAAGTTCATATAGATTTCACAACACAACTCTATTTAGTAGCCAAGTAAATAGATGCATTAAGCTCAAGATAAAACAACTAACTCAACAATGGATATCAAGAAAAATTGAGGAAAACAAATATAGTTAGATTACATTAGAGGTTCAATTGCCTCCCTAGAAATGAAGTTTAGCTCATGTTTATATAAAATGAATCAAAACACATATAACAAAATTGATACATAGTCATTTGCATGAAATATAAGAGAAAAACAAGAGCAAAAAGAAAGAAAAACTCTTTTGAAGCTTCCAATCTAATTTCTTGGGCTTGAATCTCCTTCCTTGGTATTGTTTCTCCCTTAGAATTGCTCTAAAAACCCTTGGCTGCTAGGGTTTTCCATCTCCCTTCAAATGAGTATAAGAGGAGTTAAATAGAGGAGCTTTACGAGTCTATTTCGGGGTTTTTGCAACTTTTTGGCGTTGCAGCGCCAAAACTGGCACTGCAGTGCCAAAGCTGGTAGAGGGATGCATTACAGTGCAAAATGGTGGTGCTGCGGCGCCACGGGCCTGAGGCTGTGATGCCAAAAACTTGTGCCGTGGCGCCATGTAAATGGGGCTGCAGCCCCATAGAATTGGGGCTGCGGTGCTAGAGTTTTGGGGCTGCAGCTCCACTTCTTCTGAGCTGTGGCACCGAGTTGTCTCGCTTCTGTCTTCATTCCAAAAGTTCTATCACTGATCTTCTCTCGTTACAGTGCAAGTTTTTCACTTAAACATCTTGATATACCTCATATTTAGCTCCGAAAAACAACATTAATTACTCAATGATGCTCACCTGATTTATGCATCAAGAACAACAAAACAAGTAAAAAGAGCTCAAAGAAGAGCAATTTCTAAGCTCAAAAGGATAGTAATAGTAATTGTAAAATACACTTATCACTAGATTAGTGAAAGATAGAATATTGAGCTACGCCACATAACCTTAAATTCTATTTTCACTTGGTCCAGTTCAATACACCTATAACTTTCTTATTACGCACTAGTGTTTCTATTCGAAGTCAAACACTTCGATGATTGAAGACTTTATCAATCCTGTTGAAATAGACAATACTACACTCTTTGGCAAAATAAAATATTCCATCTTTATTTGCATAATGTGAACCTTTTATTTAGACATAATAAAATAAAGAATTTAGTCTCCCACATATGAACACTTCATACGAATAATTCTTTATTACTCATTATTATCATGGAAACTTTTAGACGTTTACATAATATAAAACATAAACATTACATGTATATAATTGGGACATAATATGAAATTTATTGACAACAAATAGATAACACTTAAATCCAATAAATATTGTTTAAAATGCTAAATAAAGAAACTGTTTTCTAGGGCATATTCCCAATACCGAATACCTGACTTACCCAAAACCCGAATACTCGATACCTGTTAGTTCGGTTTCGGTTATTTATTTTTATATACCCGAATCCAAACACTTGAAATCCGACCCGATATGCACCCCTACCTTGAAGTCCCCTAAAATTAGTTTCGTTAGAAATAAAAATGTTTATGTTAGTTTTCTTGTTTTTTTACTGTTAAGTCCTTATTCTCTTATTTTTTGCTTTTAGGTCATCATTATTATATTTTTATTTCATATTAATCCCTTTTAATCTTTTCTATCCAAAACTATTGTCAATGAATACTTGCCTAAAAGATGTTCATTTCAACAAGGATAAAATTGGAAACAAAGGCAAATTATTCTTTAAAAAAAAATAAAAAAAGAGTTGTGGTTATCGTTTTTGCTCAAAACAGAGGTAAGAAATTGGAAAATTTCATTGGGTTCCAATGTAGATCTACTTTGGTCTAAGTATTCATATATCTAGAAAAGAGATATACATCTCTTCTTCTTCTTCTTTTTTTCTTTTTTTTAATTTAGATCAAGATTTATAGAACTAACTATATCATTTTTCATCTTGTTTTTCTTTTAGTTACGGTTCTTTTAATTCTTTTTTTTTTTCAAAAAATATCATTCTCATTTAAAAGTTCTTAGGTGATAAAAAACGCGCCTATATAAGTATCAACTTAAAAAATGCTACAGGATATGCATTTTATTTTGCTTAATTTATAGAGGACATGTTCTTTTTTTGGACACATATCCTCTATAAACTGGGCAAAACAAAATACATATATCTCTTCTAGATATATAAATACTTAGACTACAGTAGATCCATATTGGAACCCAATAAAATTTTCTAATTTCTTACCTCCGTCTTGAACGAAAATGATAACCTCAACTCTTTTTTATTATTTTTTTAAATAATAATTTTCATTTGTTTCCAATTTTATCCTTGCTGAGTAGGCAAGTGCTAATTGACAATAGTTTTGAATAGAAAATATTAAAAAGGATTAACATGAAATAAAAATATAATAATGAGGACCTAAAAGCTACAAATAAGAGAACAAGGACTTAATAGTAAAAAAACTAACATAAATATTATTTTTCTAATAAAACTCATATTCGGGGACTTCAGGGGATTTTGCTCTAATATTAGGGGACTTCAGGGGGTTTTTCTCTAAATAATTGAGTTCAAGGTTAATTTTACTAAATTGTTCCAAGTTAAGGGAGTTTTGCTCTAAAAAATTGAGTTCATATTAATTTTATTGAATTATTCTGAGTTCAAGAAGTTTTAGTAATAAAAAGTCTTTCTATTAAGTTATAATAATGCATTAATAGTGGAGTGCTCATGATTGGACATTTTTTCAATGTCAATTATATATATATATATTTATCAAAAGTTACATACATCCAAATATTATATTGAATTACGTAATGTAATGGTAGTACAATATTATTCATCTTTTTTTATAAAAAAAATTAATAATAATAATAACATATTTGATCATTTGTTTTTTTTTTTTTTTTTGCGGTAGTTGAGCAATTTTAGGATTAAATGTAATTATTGTCAGAAGCAAATTTTGATAAGTTTCTTTCCACCATACTTAAGCATAATCAGAAACTGCTAATCTCCTTTATCTTTCTGAGAGAGAGAGAGAGAGAGAGAGAGAGAGAGAGGAGCTATCTCGTTTCTTATTTCTACTACAAAGTACTTTTCAAATGCTATTTCCTTATAATAAAAGCTTGATTTAGTGTTAGATATTAAAACATTTGGGATAGAATTTTTATACGTTTATGTATATATGTTCTATTGTTCAGATATATCTAAACTTAGAGCATATTTATATATAGACGATTTGCACTATATATGCCTAGTTTCTGTGAGGGATTATGTGAAATTATGAGAATATATATATATATATATATATATATATAAGCTTCAAGAAGAAAGTTTATATTTATGTACTGTAAGGGTTTAGCTGAACACTTGTATTACTATTCTTTTAAAAGATTTATTTTAATTACTTTTAATATAAAAAATTAATTGTTTTACATATTATTTACTATTGTCCTCATATTTGTACTTGAGAAAGGAAGCCATAACCGAGGACTATGGTTACTCAAAATTATATATGACCCTAATAAATAATGATTACGTGTAAAACATGTCATCTATTTTAATGGTATGAACAAAATTATCTGTACTTTTTTATATATAAATCCTTATAGTTACATTAATGTCTTATTTATAAGCTTTCATACAATTGATCCACTTGGTGTTATTCTTAAATAGATTTGTTCTCTTTGTAATTACTGCTTAGTTTAAGTATATTATATGGAATATTCTTTTGAATAAATAATTGGACAACTACAATTTAAATTAGCAGAATTATATGCAAGACTAATTATTAGAATTGTAACTAGAATTTTATCATTTTTAAATTGCCATATACATGTTGGTACTTGCCTAATAAGTATAAGTCTATAAGTTTGGAATTATTTGACCGTATACAATTTAATAGATTTTTATTTTCCTTACTACTACTAGCATTGTACATATTTATTGACTTTAGCATATGATACTATGAAAACGATTCGTACTTACATATTTTATAAAATATGAAAGTCAAACAGTCCATGAAGAATTAATTTTTGGTTCGTGATTAGCATATGTAACTGGATTTTTTTTTTCATAGCCATCACTATCTAGTGTCCATATTCTCATGTTTAGGTTAATAAGGGAGTACTTATAAAATAATACGTAGCGTATATAATAATCAAAAAGAATTTCTCATTGCTTAGATAATAGAATCATATCACTTATACCTTGAGCAAAGAACATTTCATAAGCAAAGAGGTAGAAAATTCAGAATTGAAGTAAGTAACAGTTTACCTGTAATGTAATGAACTGTGTTAATTATGTAAATATGTGTTCTTTGCCTCAATAAAATGCATATATATTATTGTACGCACGACATAATAATATTTTCCGTTTAAAGTTATGTTATGTGTTTTATAACACTTGATTTTCAAAGAGAAAAGAAATATTTTGTATATTATGTTGTCTGGAAGGATAGAGTAGACATGGGACATGGCGAGTCGATATCCCAAATATGTGAAAAGTATACCTTTAATGGGTCAGATCCTAGTATGGATCAATATGTTTGCAACATGGGGATGATCTCAGGTGGACACTGAGGTTAATTTGGTTTTCATATAAAAATCTCCATGTTATTTACGTTGAAGCCACTCATGTTATGTTATATTATGTTATGCGGCTCAGTGATAACTCTAGTGATCTGACCAGGTAGTATAGTTCACAAAGGGCTCTATGTTAAGTTACGATTATTTTATTTATTTATTTATTTTTTTGAAATGTTCATAAGACATTTATGCATAATGTTACTTACTGAGTTATCATTCACTGATTCTTATATTGCAGTTAACGATGATTGATACTCAAGCATGTGAATAGATGCTGGACTCCTATCCTAATTGTGTATATGGACATTTCCATAAATTGTGGTTGCAAGACTATTTTTTGTTGTTGCTATGAATAAAAAAAGACTAGTGACTTTGAACACTTATATGTTTTTCCAATACCGTTTGTAAAGTGATTTTGAATTCGTATGTTTTCAATATCATTTGTAATAAATATATATATATATATATATATATGTATCAATGAATGAAAGTTTCTATATTTTTCTGAACAAAATTTAAAAAGTTGTTATTTGCCCATATATTTATTATTTTTTTTCATAAATAGATTAACGCTTTCTAATTTGTTAAAAGCGTATTTACCAAAATTTACGTATATAAGAGTTAAAATTTTGGGGTATTACAAGCTGCTTGTATATTTTGAATGTAAACAAGAAATAAACCTATTGCGAAGAGAAAGAGGTAAATACCTCAAATTTCTTCCAAAAGAACTGAAAAATAATTTTATGGCTTCGTTAGAGTAATTATTTGAGATTTTCTTCAATGGACCATGTTTGGCCGAGGACGAGGGAAGATGAAGTTGAAAAAAAATGAAGGGAGAAATTGAAAAAATAGAGGAAAACTTTTGTTTGGTTTTTCTCACGAGAGTAACGCATGAATCCTATTTAATTCTTTTACACAAAGGTTCTAAAAAAGTCAATATTTAATCCTGAAAATATCATTTTTTAAAACATTCCTAAAAAATTCACGTGGGTCCATTTCTCAATTCAAAATTGTTCTACAAAATGAAACTTTGTAACTGTCGGTTTTTCCTAGTGAGTCACTTCAAACCATACATACAACACATTGAACTTCAAACCATATCCACAACACATTGATTTCCTTTTTTTCTTGGGTAGTCTTTTGAGAGCGATTTCAAAATGTTTTTTTTAATGATATTAATATTCCCAAATTTAATTGCCGCAACAACCTTTTTGTCATAAATTATTAAATTTTTAAGAAAAATAAATCATTATAAAACACATAATTTGATAACTGTAGTCAAGAATAAGATTCTGAGTTTTTAACTTACATAGTAAACTATTAAAACTAATACAATTATTGCAACAATGATAAAAAAAATTTAGAGGCTGTTAAATTTTTAGTAGTTGAGTACGAAATTCCGACTCATAGAAGTAAATAATGTTAAATATACGCTTTATATATGACTATTTTCTATTAAAAAATTAATTATTTATGACAAAAAGGCTATTGTTGTAACAAATAACATAATTTAGGAGTCATTATTCTGTAAATTAATTTAGGCGTTATTACTATGTAAGTTAAGAATTCTGGAACCAAATTGATAGTCTAATTTAAGGGCCATTTCTATTAAACTTTTTTTTTCCCAATAGAAAAATGAAAAAAAAAAAAAAACTGCATAATTGTCGTCGATTAGCGCGACGATTAGAATAATGCTATAGGGCACCAGTGGTGCCCAGCACCACAGTGATGTGTCAGTCTATCACTGGCTAATCATAATTATAATTTAAGTGGGACCCATGTGGGACCCATTTTATTAATTAAATCATCCAGTGACAAACAGACATGTCACTGTGGTGCTGGGCACCACTGGTGCCCCATAGCATTGCTCCGACGATTATATATATGCATTTACTGTACATACCAATTATGAATCGGAGATGGATCGTTTTTTGTTTTATAAGTCAGTCCAAATTAAGAGCATGCCACTTCTACCTACAAAAATTTCCTTTTTTGCAATAGGTTTGGATGGGACAATCAACAAACAAAGTAGATTTTTTTTTTTAAAGAAAAAAGTATGAATTAGAGCAGAAAAACATGACTGTTAGAATTAATTAATTGTTGTCATAAGCGGTACTGGTCTAATTTTTCCTGGTTTTTGTTTCCACGACATTCACCATTATGGGCCTTTAGTGAACACGAACCCGAGAAACATAGAGCCTTAAGAGCACGGGATGTAGGTTGCGTGGCCCATTTAAATCCCGCCTTGTCACTGAAAAATCTCATAAGCATTTTTCGGGACGTTCTTTTTCCCCAAACCATTGGACAAGAATGCACCACGCTAACTTTGCACGGTGGTCTCAGAATCACCTGATTTGCACCACCCAAACATGACATTTTCTCATCACTCTTACTTCCCTCACAAATTTCGATCCCCTCCTCCGCGGCAGCAGCAGCAGCAGCACCCTCCTGCAGCCTCAGCGCAAACTCAAGAGCCTTCAGCACATCAGCCATCTTAGGCCGTCGATTTCTATCGCTTCGCAAGCATCGATCGGCAATCTTCCCATACAGCTTCAAGCACTCTGGCGCAATCTCACCCCTCAGATTATCATCCACAATCTGATCAAGCGTCCCATTCTTGACATTATAGCGAGCCCATTGGACCAAGCTCTGTTGCTCCTCCTCAAGGCCCATATCCACGGCAGGCCTACCACACAACACCTCAAAGAGCACTACTCCAAACCCATAAACATCAGACTTCGTTGTGAGATGCTTGGTCCAAAAATACTCCGGATCCAAATACCCAAAAGTGCCCTTCACGTCCGTGGTGACGTGGCTTCTAGACTGGCTCGTTGGGCCCAATCTCGAAAGCCCGAAGTCCGAAACCTTAGCAACCCAATTCTGGTCCAGAAGAATGTTACTGGTCTTGACGTCACGGTGGATGATGATCCCATGCTCCGCACCTACATGAAGGAAAACCAACCCGCGCGCAGCTCCAACACAAATCTCTAACCTCTGCTTCCACGTCAAAAACGAATCACCTATACCGTACAGATGATCACGGAGCGTTCCGTGGGCCATGTAGTCGTAAACAATGATCATGAACCGTTGATCGTTACAGTAACCGATCAGAGAGGCCAGATGAGGGTGGCGGAGTTTCGAAAGCGCTTCGATCTCCGTCCAGAACTCCCGAACCCCCTGGCTCGACGTTGACTTCAAGACTTTGACCGCCACGAGATTTTCCTTGTCGTAGTCTATGTGGCCCTTGTACACTCTCCCGAACCCGCCGTCTCCGATTTTTAGGTCGGGGTCGAAGTTGTTGGTGGCGGTTCGAATCTCATCGAGCGTAAAACGACGGCAGAGTTGTCGTACCTTTTCCTCTACGACAACAGCTCTAGGAGAGGGTTTCTCTTCGTCATCCAACTGATGAGTTCTTCTCCGTCGTCTCAAGAGAACAGTAAGACCTATTATAAGGAGGATGGCTAAAGTTGCCGATGAAGCAAGGCCCACGGCTTTATAAAAATTTTTCGGGTTGACCTTGGCTGGGGTGATGGGAGAAAATATTGGGTTTGGTATAGCGAGATTGGTTTGAGAGTTATTGAGTTTGGGGAAGTGGTTTTCCCCGGCGCCTGAGAGGCCTGAAACTGTACATATAGTGCTTAAACAACAGAGGAAAATAATGAAGATGGAGAGGTGGTTCTGAGAGTTGAGTATGAGAGAGATTTTCATCGTTGAGAGTGAGAGATTGTATGACTGCTAGTACATGTGGCAATGTATAGGGGAAGCAAGTTACTTACTTTAGGAGTTGGGAGTGAATGAAATTAAAGGCCGTGCACATATATGTCAATTATCACGTGGTGTGGACAAAATAAGGGGAATACATAAGAAGAAAGAGCGAGGTTAGCGTGTCGGGAATCAAGTGCTGAGCGTGACTTTGACTCAAAAGTTGTTACATGGCGGCTCATACAGTCGATGATCGGAGACTACTAGTACTACTACTAATGCCCTTTGCTTAATTATCAAATTTGGTCAATTTAATTCTCAAGAAAGAGGGAGTATCGTTGTCAAAAAGTGTAGGTAGAGTTTCTACGAGACACGGCTCAATTTTGCGAAGACAAAGTGATATGAAGTGGTCACGTGGTATATTGACCTACCTTCCTTCATTCAGTAAAGTCTCTTTTTTAACCACAATGAGAGACGCCCGAATAGTTTTGCTGCTTTTTAGAAAAAAATGTAAGCGGAAATAATAATTTCTCTTGAGGGGAAAAAAGGAAATAATAATTTGGGGAAACATTATAGTTCCTTTTCCTTTTTCTTTTTTTTTTTCTTTTTTTTTTTTTTGAGGAAAACATTTTCCTTTTATGAACACCCAGTACGTGGGCCCTCTGTTGCCCTCCTTTTTCCTTTCTGCCTAGCAACAAATTGCAACCATCGAAACTGATCAGTAATCCAAGAAAATAATATCTGGAGTACTTTCTCACTAAACAAATAATTGTCAGCAAAGTTATTGCTTTTTTCACTCAAGTGAGCCATTATAAAAAGGTCCGACTAA
>JXTC01000717.1:13148-25004 GCA_002914845.1 Trema orientale
TTTAATTACTATAACGACATTTTGGGTATTTTATTACTTTAAGGGCATTTTTTGGTATTTTTTAATCTTATGAGTTTTTTAGTTACTCTAAGGACATTTTGGGTATTTTAATAGTCTAGGGGCATTTTTGGTATTTTGTGAATAATATGGGTATTTTATTATGCTTTTTAATTTTTTGAGTTTTTTAGTTACTCTTAGGGTATTTTCGGTACACTAGGGGCATTTTGTGTATTCTGTTAATTAAATTGTTATTTTTGGAGATTTTTTAACTTTATGAGTACTTTAGCTACTACAAGGGCATTTTGGGTATTTTGTGATTCTAGGGGTACTTTGGGTATTTTGTAAATTGCCACTTCATTTTCTGGTCTTTTTTAATTTTATGAGTTTTTTAGTTACTCTAAGGGCATTTTGTCCACTTTATTATTCTATTGGCATTTTGGGTAATTTGTGAATTGTATAGATATTTTGTTATATTTTTAAATTTATGAGTTTTTTATTTACTCTAGGAGCATTTTGGGTATTTTGTGGATTATATGGGTGTTTTTCGATGTTTTATTATTTTCTGAATTAAAATATTATCTTTGGATAATTTTAAATTTTATGAGTGTTTTAGTTACTACAAGGGGATTTTGGGTATTATATTACTCTAAAGGCATTTTGGGTATTTTTTAAATTATATGGGTATTTTATTATACTTTTTAATTTTATGAGTTTTTTAGTTACTCTAGGGGCATTTTCGGTATTTCATTATTCCATGGGCATTTTCGGTATTTTGTTAATTAAATTGTTATTTTTGTTTTTTTTTTTAACTTTATGAGTGCTTTAGTTACAATAAAGGCATTTTGGGTATTTTGAAATTCTAGAGGCATTTTGGATATTTTGTAAATTGCCACATCATTTTTTTGGTATTTTTTGATTTTATGAGTTTTTTGGTTAATCTAAGGGCATTTTGGCCACTTTATTATTGTAGGGGCATTTCGGTATTTTGTGAATTATATGGGCATTTTTTTATACTTTTTAATTTTAAGAGTTTTTTATTTACTCTAGGGGAATTTTCGGTATTTCATTACTCCAGGGGCACTTTGGTTATTCTGTTAATTAAATTGTGTATTTTGGATATTTTTTAACTTTATGAGTACTGTAGTTAATATAAGGGCATTTTGGATATTTTGTAACTCTAGGGGTATTTTGCGTATTTTGTAAATTGCCACATAATTTTTTGGTATTTTTTAATTTTGTGAGTATTCTAGTTACTCTAAGAGCATTTTGGCCACTTTATTATTCTAGGAGTATTTTGGGTATTTTGTGAATTATATAGGTATTTTATTATATTTTTTTAATTTATGAGTTTTTTTTACTCTAGGGGCATTTTGGGTATTTTGTGGATTATATGGGTATTTTTGGATATTTTATTATTTTCTGAATTAAATTGTTATCTTTGGGTAATTTTAAATTTTATGAGTATTTTAGTTACTATAGGGGCATTTTAGGTATTTTATTACTCTAAGGACATTTTGGGTATTTCTTAATTTTATAAGTTTCTTAGTTACTCTAAGGACATTTTGGGTAATATGAACCTCTTAGGTTTTGAGATAGTAATTCGGTATCTTGTATCTTAATTGTCATGGGTTAACTTCATTTGTATGTATAGGATTGTGATATTAATCACTTGATTTTAGTATAATTTTAATTACTCGGTTCGAGTAAATGGTGATAGTGCTTGTGTTAAAATATTTAAATTGATAATACTTTTTGCATGGCAAACTGCCTGTAAATTGGCAAATTAGTACATTTTGGGTATTTTGTGAATTATGTAGGTATTTTTGGGTATTTTATTATTTTCTTAATTAAATTATTATCTTTAGGTAATTTTAAATTTTATGAGTGTTTTAGTTACTATAAGGGCATTTTGGGTATTTTATTACTCTAGGGGAGTTTTTTAGTTACTTTAAGGGCATTTTCGGTATATTATTAGTCTAGGGATATTTTGGATATTTTCTGGATTATATGGGTATTTTTGAGTATTTTATTTTTTTTGTATTTTTAAGTGTTACTTAATATGACATGAATGCTAATTGCAAAAATTCTTCAGCTTAAATCGCTGGATGGAGTCTTCAAAGATGAAATAATAAGAACAAAAGATCATAAATGGTCTTTTTATAAGTTTGTAGTAGTAAAGGCATTTAAATCAAATTCTCATTGCATGGACCAAAATTGTGGTTTTATGTTATTAAGCGCATGCAGGCAGCATACAACAATGACAAGTTTTGTAACCATGTAAGTGATTAACCTCTTTTGTGTAATAGCTTATGCTAGTATGTTTTTTTTTTCCTTTTTCTTTTCATTTTTTTTATCTACGTGATTAATGTTGGGATATTTGTCCTAAAAAGCATATTTCCAATTATACCCTTTGAGTATAAACAACTTTCTCTTATTATTATGATATTTGCTAGACTAAACTATCTTAGTTGAATAGTTTATTTATCTGAAAAAGATTCCATGACTTTGCTTTTGTATAAAGAAACAAACATGATTAAGTGTTAATTATGGGGAGACTTGTTTCTTTATCTAAGTCTAAATGAATTAGTTCACAATCTGTAAATAAAGATGGAATACTTTATTTACTATAGATTGTAGTGTTTGTCTATCTCAACGGGAATGATATATCTCAGATTATTGAAGTATGTGACTTCTGATAGAAATACTAATACAACATAAATAAGTTATATTTATTGAACTGGACCAGGCAATATAAAGAATTAGAGTGCCGTAACTTAATTCTTATATTACCACAAACTAGCTCTTAGCATATAGATCTTAATTCTTGATATTTGATTGGACTTGCTTTCATGGGTTGTAGCCTTTTGATTTGTTAAAAGACTAGCCTCTATGAAATTAAAGGTGAACTCTGGCATATTAGAGGTTATGGTTTATGAATTGATGGGAACACCAAATAGTTAAGGACACTATATATTANAAAGAAGTGTAAAATTTTGTTGCAGTTTTTATTAACCGAGCATTCTTACTAGTTGCATTTTCAATTGTTTAACAATTCGGTCTATAAATTTTTTTTTTTTTTTTTCTTTTCATTTTTTTTATCTACGTGATTAATGTTGGGATATTTGTCCTAAAAAGCATATTTCCAATTATACCCTTTGAGTATAAACAACTTTCTCTTATTATTATGATATTTGCTAGACTAAACTATCTTAGTTGAATAGTTTATTTATCTGAAAAAGATTCCATGACTTTGCTTTTGTATAAAGAAACAAACATGATTAAGTGTTAATTATGGGGAGACTTGTTTCTTTATCTAAGTCTAAATGAATTAGTTCACAATCTGTAAATAAAGATGGAATACTTTATTTACTATAGATTGTAGTGTTTGTCTATCTCAACGGGAATGATATATCTCAGATTATTGAAGTATGTGACTTCTGATAGAAATACTAATACAACATAAATAAGTTATATTTATTGAACTGGACCAGGCAATATAAAGAATTAGAGTGCCGTAACTTAATTCTTATATTACCACAAACTAGCTCTTAGCATATAGATCTTAATTCTTGATATTTGATTGGACTTGCTTTCATGGGTTGTAGCCTTTTGATTTGTTAAAAGACTAGCCTCTATGAAATTAAAGGTGAACTCTGGCATATTAGAGGTTATGGTTTATGAATTGATGGGAACACCAAATAGTTAAGGACACTATATATTAATGCCACTTTAGGTTCTTTCAAGATTTATGGAATAATTAAATCTAAGATCTTAGTATTCACTTTGTGAATTGGTTGATAATTTTGTCTAAATGGCCATTGAGAACAAAATTATCGATAACATTATTCCTTGATAGAAAGATGGTAACTTAAAGGTAAATAGGTGTTGGAGGAGTATTACGGTAATTTCACCTATCCAACTACGGCATTGTATAGGGATTCTATGTGTGGTATAGAATATGCTAGATGGATCGGTTAATCAAGGTTAGTTGATTGAATCTCTATAAAAGGCATGAGATCTAATATAAGAGTACAGTATTAGGCCTTTAGTGGAGTGTCCCCTTTACTAATAATATTTATATAAATACCATAATAAGAGTTATTATGTATTTATCATATTATTGGAGCTTAGATTATTTGGATCCATTAGGTCCCTTGTCTAACTCAATAAATCTCATTAATTGGTTGGTGGTATTCGTGAAATTAGTTTCATGAAACTGTGTAAAATAATGATTCTACACAGAAGTTGGTATTTTTATAAATAAGTTTCATGGGTTGGACATATTTATAAAATACACCCAAAGCCCAAATTGGAGAACAAGCCCAATCCTAGTTGGACTAGGGTTAGCAGTTTTTGGCCTCATATATATAAAGATACATGAGAGAAAAAACTGCACAGTAACACTTAGTGTGCTACACGAAAATTAGAGGGAAAGAAAGAGAGAAAATTCGGCCAACCTAAGGCTAGAGAGGAGAGAAAAAGTTTCCTGCAACCTCACACTCTCATCTCACATCTGGGTGTTCCATAAGATCAAGAAGGTGTTCTTAATCGTTCTCCAACGAAGGATTCAACTTGGTGCCCACTCACTTAATCAACCAAGAGCAAGAGGATAGGCAAGAAGATCTAGGGTTGGAGATTTGATCACCATCTACAAGGAGATCAAGAAGTAGCAAGCTACAAGAGGTAAACCCTAATCCCATCTCTAGGGTTTATGCATCTAGATTTGATTTATGTTATACATGATCCTGTATATGATATATGCATGTAATATGGTTATGAAAACTGTTTTCATGTAAAAATTTTAAAACCTAAATCCGCTATTTTTCCGCTGCGTTCATGATGTGATCATGTGTTTTCCATAGTTTGCATGCATGTATGTTTTTGTCCTAAGTGTTAGACAATTCCAACAATTAATATATTTATTAATGATATTTTATTAATTTATAATAATCAGGGAATTGCCGAAGAAGAGCGAACATGTGTTGCCCTCCAACTTTCATTATCTGTGCAGAATGATATTCTTAAAACTCTTGTATACCGATTTCTTAATTCATGCTTAGGTCATTGTGATATTAAATGATAATTAAATTGTCACGAAGGAAAAAAAAAAAGGGATAAAGAGAAAGAAAAAGAAAACATAATATTTTTATTTATTTATTTTTTGAAGAATGTATTCAACTATGAATTTCGTGACAGTTTCTAATATATGTTGCTATTATTGATATTTACTAAAAACCTTTAAATACGAAACTTCTGCCAGTTTGTCCTTAAATGGAGTATTAATGGAGTATTTTGCATGAACAATATTTTTCTGTAGCTTTTAGTTTTTTTTTTCCCCAAATTTAGAAAAAACGAAAAAAAAGAAAAAAAAATGAAAAAAAATGAAACAGGTGATTAAAATTGATTGGGTTGATAGAAAAGGAGCCAGAAAAATTACACAAATGATATGAATAGTATGGATTTACGATGAATTGTATTGGAATGAAAGAATTTATTGAAGGCATTTAGTTTATCTTCAATTTGATTTGGACATCCATGTTCGAGTTCTAAAGGCTCCTCTCTATTATGTTATAGAGAATCCCGTTATAAATAAATATTTTGTTTATATTTATTTATTTTCTCCTTCGGAGGACTAAAGATGAGCAGCTTTAAATTGTGATTATAGCTCTGAAATGAGCATGGTGAATTTTCGTTATGTCCAAAGATTAAGAAATAAAAAGTTGAATTCAAATTCCAAGAATAAATTATATTTTGTTCTATTGATGAACAAAATCTTCAAAAAAAAAAATAAAAAAAAAATCAATAGGAAACAGAGGTAGGAGACTAGTGAAGAAAATTTAGAGGCTTCAATCTCAATACGATGGAGTGTAATTATTAAGAGTAAATTAGCAAAAGTTTAATTAGAGGGTATATAATTGTATGTTTTAGTCTTATGCAATAAATTTTTTTGATGAAATAAGGGTATTTTTATGCAAGTTCAGGTGCGAATATAGCCTCCCTTTTGACTAACCGATTATACTAATTGAAGTGTCGATGTTGACAAATTTTGTAGAACAAACAGAAATTTCAAAAAATAATCGAAATTCAAAAAGAAAAAAAAATTGTGATAAATCAGTGGTATATAAATAATTTACTTTAGTGAAAATGGTAAATCAATGGTATATTAGTGATTTTTTGTTCAAGTTAACCAGGTACATAACCAGTACATGAATTACTAAGTTTTTTTTTTTTTTTTTTAAATATTGTGCAAGCTCATTCAATTGATTTTTTCAAGTAAATTAAGTACTAGTAATTTACGACTTATTTTCCATTCATTTCAAAATTATTTGTTTTTGTTTTCTGAAATTATTTTTGGGTAAATCACTTATGTACCCCTTTAACAAATTAAGACTATATTTCGTAGGAGGAGAAAGGGAGATGAAAGAAAAACTACGAGAGAAAAGTAGAAGGAATAAAAGAAGAGTTATTTTGTATGAAGGGAAATGGAAGGGAAGAGAAAATGAGAGGGAAAAAAAGGGACTTGTATAGAAATACCCCACTTTTTAGGATAGGGTGTAATAGATATACTTTTTGATTTTATGTACAAATATATCATTTTTCTAATGGGTGAACTGTAAAAAAATACCCTGAAGTTTGAGTGTTTTGCAATTTAAATCATGAAGTATTGACTATGCAAAATAATACTTGAGATTAAGAATTTTTAAAAATTAATACACTAGATGACTTTTCTTGACCAATTAAGCTTCAATAATTGGTAAATAAATGGTAAATAATTTATCTATTAAATTTACTCTAGTGGAACAATTTAAAAAAAAAATTGAAGAACCTTCGGAAAAAAATTGAGGATAATAGTAAATAATCGTAAATTAATCATTTACATATAATTTAGATTAATATATTCAGAAACTTGGTATGATAAAACAAATTAAAGGAAAAAAAAAAAGAAAAACAATAATCTATTAATAAAGTGATAAATAAGTAGCAAATCATTCATTTATGTAGTTTAGAGGAAAAATGGTAAGGAAGTTGTAAATAATTTATTTAAGTGATATAGTCGAGGAGACATGTGGGCAAAACAAATGAACCATGACCGTTTGCTACGATGGCTTCATGGAACCTTGTGAGCCTTGAGAAGGGATCTATGCTTGGGAAAATGGTTGTGGCAAGAGAGCTCAAAATCAAGTAACACATTGGATACCCTGAAGAAGATATCAAAGGAGATAGAGACTCGATAGAGGCTAATTGAAAATTCATAGAGATGCTAAAAAAAAAAACTTTGAAAAAAGAAATTGGAAAATAATATATTATTCAATTATTTATTAAGAAGGAAATTATAAGGGACAAATTTTTTATTTCATGATAAATAAATAATATACCGTCTCATAATGGTGGCAAAATAAATAATTTACCATGAATATAATGGTAAATATACTATCGTCTATAAGCGATAAATTTTTTTAACTCATGGTAAATAAATCATATATCATCTCCTAATAGTGGTAAGTAAGTAATTTACTAGAAATATAATGGTAAATATACTACTATCCATAAACGATAAAAAATTTTAAGTCATTGTAAATAAATTATATGCCACCGCTTAATAGCAGTAAATAAATTATTTACCAAGGGTATAATGGTAAGTACAAATAATTACTATTAAAAAATGAATATATTTGTTAATAAAATCAAAAAAGGATATCTATTAAACCATACCTTCAAAAATGGGGTACTTTTGTTCAATCCCCTGTTACCTAATTGCATAAACTAGTGGGATTATGACATGTAGTACAACTTTCAGAAAATTAATTCTACAAATACGACCTAACTCGGTACATATATTTTGTACGACCTTTTAGACAAAATATCATCTTTTTAAGTTATGTAATACAAGTATACATGCGGTGACATTGTTGTAATAAAACCACAGTTTTTTAACAAGCTGTTCATTAGTACTATAATAGCTAAAAGCTTCTGTTGGCAGTGTTGGTTGTCTTGTTTACTTTCTACCTCTCCATCGTGAGATAAATATCAGATTCTCATGTTTTTTTTTTCTCAAAACTCTCTTTTTTTCCTAAAAAAAAATTCTCTTTTTAGTTCTTTTTAATCCTATTTTTCTTAATCCTATTAGATTTATTTTTTTTCCCTAAATCTTTTTTTTTAAATGTCTCTTTTTTATTAGTCCATACACTTCATTGTATTTTTTTCTAACTCTTTTTTTTTATTAAAAAAATTCTCTTCTTTTTAATCCTACTTTTTTTTTATTCCTAGTAGGTTGGTTTTTTTCCCATAATTCTTTTATTCCTTAAAAAAAAATTGTCTCTTTTTTATTAGTTCATACCACTCCTTGTTTTTTTTCCTAGCTCTTTTTTTTTTCCTTAAAAAAAAAGTCTCTTACAATTTGAGAAACTATAAACTAATTTGGCTAGTAACCAAATTGGTTTCCAATCGCCTCCATCAACTAGACCCTTTATTTATTTCTGCATTATTATATTATTGTCAATCTGTAAGCTAGTTATCCCCGTAACTGCCTACGTACAGGGACGACGTGGGAAGTGTCGTTCTTTATTGCGACTTCCTATCGGGACTTCAATACGTAGTGTCAGCATTGTGATAACACTTACGTTATTATTATTGTTATTATAGTAAAAAGCACGTTATCCCGACAACCACTGACGTAGCAAGAACGCTGTGGGAAGTGTCATTTTCTACGTCAACCGCCTATCAGGACTTAGACACATAGACAGTGTTATGATAACTCTTACACTTATATACTCTTTGTAACCTAACCATAATCCCAGTTATTCTTTGCTTTGTTTTAATTAATCACAGGTCCTATTAATTAATTAGAGCACAAGGTCCGATCCCGAACAGCTATTATTAAAAAGAATATCAAAACTTTGGAAGAGTGTTTACCACATATTGAGTCTGCTTATAATCGTTTTGTTCATTCCGCTACTAAATTTTCACCATTTGAAATTGTTTATGATTTTAATCTTTTGACTCCATTGGATTTATCACCATTACTTTTGTCTGAGCATTTGAATTTAGATGGAAAAGGAAAAGATGAACTTGTAAAGCAGATTCATGAGAAAGCAAAGCTCAATATCGAACAAAGAACTGAGCAATATGCCAAATAAGCCAACAAAGGCCGACAACAGGTGGTCTTTGAATCTGGAGATTAAATTTGGTTGCACATGCGAAAGGAGCAGTTTCTAACTCAAAGGAAATCCAAGCTACTACCTAGAGGGGATGGTCCTTTTCAAGTCTTGGAATGGATCAACAACAATGTATATAAGCTTGACTTGCCTGGTGAGTATAATATAAGTGCTACTTTCAATGTTTCTGATTTGAGTCCTTTTGTTGCAGATGATGAACTTGATTTGAGGACAAATCTTTTTCAAGAGGAGGGGAATGATGAGGACATGGCAAGTACGGGAGCATGGAATGTAGATCCTATTCAAGTTCCCATTGGTCCGGTTATAAGAGCACGTGCAAAGAAATTTCAAAATGCATTAAATGGGCTGATTTAAAGGATCTGGACTCAAGCATGGACATGGAGGCCCATTGATGGTGATGAACGAGATTCTCAGCCCTTAACAAGCTTAATTCAAGTTCAATAGAGTCAATAGGTACATATGGAAGGGAAATCTGATTTGTAAAGGCTTGAATGTCAAGTCATAACTTACTTTCCTATTTTGGTTATTAGTTTCCCAAAATGATTTATTTGCTTATTTCCTTTTCTTTATTGGCATGTAATAGGCTGAATATTAAGAGATTAAAGTCGGAATTGACTCCCTTTAATTGGGGCCGAATTTCTCTTAGCTATTAGTTGGTTAATTCCGACTTTACTATTCTGGTTTGGGTAAGTTACCCTAGGCATGTTTTAGGGTTTTTTTAAGCCTGAAATTTTCGTGGTCTTTGTCCTATAAATTATACTCTTTTCATTCAATAAAGACATATGTTTATTCATTAAAACTGAGAGCAATTTTTTTTGGTTCTTTTAGAACTATTTCGAACTTATCAGATTTCTTTGTGGCGTTTATCTTTTGACTTATCAATCGAGTTTTCCATCCTTGATTATGGCATCCTCCTTTATAACAAGGTTCACATCTCTTTATCAGTGTTGGGTCTAGATTTTCCATCAGAATCTGAAAGTAGAACAGTCCTAGGCATTATTCTTGTTTCGAGTTTTGTCACAAGTTGGCGGGGTTCGTATCAAGACTTTTCTTTTAACTTTCTGGAAATATGAGAGAAACTCCATTCATAAATATATATACTATAAGTTACACATATACACACATCTATAGTAGGCTGTTCATACAGTTATACATAATATATGCACGCCCAAAAGTAGTTGCAAAACCCTTAGTCAGAGAACTACTGGTCAAAATGCTCATATACACTCGTGGTGGTCAGATTGTCGACACTTCTACTCTATACTCCAGCATCAGTAGTATCCTCTGCAATGTAAGAATACACGCGAGTATGGAAACTCAGTAAGTAATGAATATAGATACATAGTGCACATAATAGAGAACAAATAATCATATGATTGGGATCCCTGTGTATACTGCATTGCTTAATAAGAGACTATGAATTGCATACTAAGCCACTTAGATAATAGATAATAGATAACATATCATGAGCCATATGGAGGTCTCGAGCACCCAAATCCCTTCTGTGTACATTAGAGATCTACCCTTTACAGCCGTAAGAGTATTCCCAAAGGAACTAGAGTGTCCTTGAAGGAACTAGATTGTTCCTGAAGGAATCAGAGTGTCCTTGAAGGAGCCAGATAACATACTTGGGCATTGTCCTGCCATACCCTATTCATCAATACTCGTCAGACAATACAAATACACCACAAATTCATGTCTCACGCATAATAGAATAACTTATACAAATGTTAATTATTCAGACATAACAGAATAACAGATACATATGTATATATGATTGAAGGATTCCACATATTCACAGAAACAAATAATTCTTATATTGTTGATATAACGTTACTTATCTCGATTCTGAACTTCCTAAGTATTTGCTTGTGAAATATCCTTTGCTCAAGGTACTATTGATATGCCCCTAACATTTTTCCATGAGAACTCTACTTGATTATTATGTATGTTATGCCACAATTCCTAATTAGAAATGAGCTAAAGATCCACTATAAAGTAGCAGCAATGAAAATAAAGACAAGTTCAAGTATGAGAATCGGAAATACTTAGTCGTAGCTATAAAAGCCAGACAATACTTGCTGGAATTGCCTAACACTTAGGGCAAAAACATATATGCATACAAACTATGGAAAACACATGATCACATCATGAACGCAGCGGAATAATTAGCGGATTTAGGTTTTAAAATTTTTACATGAAAACATATTTTGATAACCATATTATATGCATATATCATATACAGGATCATGTATAACATAAATCAAATCTAGATGCACAAACCCTAGAGATAGGATTAGGGTTTACCTCTTGTAGCATGCTCCTTCTTAATCTCCTTGTAGATGGTGATTAAGCCTCTAACCCTAGATCTTCTTCTCTATACTCTTGCTCTTGGTTGATTAAGTGAGTGGGTACCAAGTTGAATCCTTTGTTGGAGAACGATCAAGAACACTTTCTTGATCTTATGGAACACCGGGATGTGAGATGAGAGTGTGAGGTTACAGGAAACTTTTTCTCTCCTCTCTAGTCTAGGGTGGCCGAAATCTCTCTCCCTCACTATGCCTTAGGCATGTAACTCTCTTAGAGTTACTGTGCAGTTTTTTCTCTCATGTATCTTATATATATGAGGCCAAAAACTGCTAACCCTAGTCCAACTAGGATTGGGCTTGTTCTCCAATTT
>JXTC01000718.1:0-15110 GCA_002914845.1 Trema orientale
AACCTCGTCATCAGTAAAAAGGAAAAGCTACAAGAAAGGTTTGTCATCTTTTCCTTTGTTATAGTTATTTTTATTCTATGTATTAAAACAACAAAGCTATATAGATTCCAAAACTCTGATATGGGTGTAAAATTTTGAATGTTACACCCACGACCTTCCGCTGCGCCATGCGATGGCAACCAATATAGACATTCTTGCAGCTGCTGAAAAGGTGTTTAAGAAGGCCCTCGTCGTTGTCAGAAAATAACTTTATAAATTTTTTAAAAGTATGCCACGTAATATATGTTTGAAAACAATTTTCAACTATCTTAGCTTTTGCGTAGGATCCTGTTTTAATGCAATATACATTAACCTCACTACAAAAGAAAAGATCTTTCAGTTAGATGAAGGAGGAATGATCCAGAGTGTAGTCTTCTTTCTAGAACTCGCCCTGAATGCCAAAGAATTAAAACACCTTTCTATTCACCTTCATCAGATTTTCCTGATCCAACAATTCTGTTTTTCTCACAAAAATTCTCTTTCTATTTTTGTGAGCTAGTTGCCAAACTAATGAATTTTATAAGTTTCTTACAATCGTATAGCACCTATTTATAGATAGAGCATGGGTAAAATCCTAGTCCACTCAAACTTTTATGAGTGAGGGTCTCCTATTCTAATTAGAATATGCATTTTCTAGAATAACCAAAGGAACAAAGGAGAATGTGAGAGATATGCAAGTGCATAAGTTAGAGATGATTCTCATACAACTTGGACTCTCTGAGGGTGGGGCACAAATAGTAGGGTCTTCGTGTAAAAACCCATTTTTTTAAAGGGTCAAAAAGGTCATTTGACCTTATAAAAAAAAACTAATTAAATTATATATATACACACGCTCGTCTCTCTTTCTCATTCTCCCCCCCCCCCTAGTCACCCTCTCCCTCTCGTCTCTCTCGTCGCTCTCGGCCGAAGGAAGACGAACGAACGCCGGAGCTACCGCAGCCGCCGTCCGGTGTGCTAGACCACCGGCGGAGTCCTCCCACGCTGCCAGCAACTCATTCTGCCTGTCCCCGGTCGCCGCCGAGCTCCCCGACGCCGGAAAACACCATTAATGGCCGTTTCGAAGTTTTCATCACCGGCGACGATTCCGGCCGTTTCAAGCTACGTTCTTGGGCTCGTTGGACTCGTCTCGTCGAGAGGAAGCTCTAGGTATATATTTCACGACCCCATTTTGCCCGGTTTGAAAGTTGCCATTTTAGGGTATTTTGAGTTTCGAATTTTAGCTTTTAATCCGACCGTTAGATTTCATTTTTGTTGTCATTTTTGGAATGTACTCGGAAAATGGAGAAGTTTGATATATATATATTGACTGTATTTGGTGACGAGCACAAAAATCCATATCTAACGGCTTAGATTTGTCTAGTTTTGTATGACACCGGTCCAGTGTCAGCCCGGACCCGAATTGGTCGAGTCATATATCTAACTTAGCTATTTTGGACCTTAGGAATTCAATAAAAAGGTCTGTTCATTGATTCGAAGCTCTGTTGGGAAGTTAGTTTTTCCTAAGTGAGCGATCGAGGGTATGTAATTAGTTTCCAACCCTCCGAACGTTCGTCCAACGGCACCTTGAGCACCCAATAGCGTGGTATCGCTATTCTAGTGAGGTAGGGATTCCGTTACCTCTGTTTTACATCGTTTTTTATTAAAACTTACTTTCTGCAACACATGATGATAAACATGATTTTTGAACTGTTTTGGATATATGTGATGGGATTGAATTATATTATTTATACTGGATTGCTCCGTGACTTTTTGGTAATTTTGAGTGTAAATTAATATAAATGAAGAATTTTACAAAATTCGAGGGAAACCAAGTACTTGGGTCTTTCATTTTAGTCCTTAAATCATTAGAAATTTTAAGTAAAAGGGAGCCCATCTTTGGTTCAATTTATCAAAAAGAAACTCCAATCAGAATTCAAGAAAAACATAGTTAGATTGAATAAAAACTTGGTTTAATAAAAACTTTAATGTTGATTAAAGTGAAGTTTGCAAATCTTGAGTCAGAAAGTCCAAGAATTAATTTACAAAGTTAATAAAATTTCTAAGTACTTAAGACTTTGAAAATATGCTCCTTGGGATCTATAGTGTCACATTTATATACCAAATCCTCAAATAGTCGTAAAAACATCCTTATACATTCACTTAGTAGAATTTATAAACTTGGCTAAATAGCTAGACACTGAAAAAGGATGAGACAAGAAAAAGATACCAATAAAAAAGGAATGAGACCACGAGCGTAAGCCAAGCGACTTGCCTAGCCAACGAGACAATTAACTCGAATGAACCACCTGAAAAGGGGGAAAAATAGAAGGGGTGAGCTCGAAAGCTCAGTAGGAAAGCTGTTACCTCACTTAAAAACCTTTTTAGGAAAAACTATATGTATAAGTATATGCATATCTATTTCCAAAGCAGATAACCCATATATGTATATGCATATCACTATATATATATGTATAAAAATACGATATCCAAAAACAATAGTCTATATGCACATACATATATATAAGTATACAGAAGACAAGATATCTGAAAATCAATCAATCCACCAAACACATGACACAAATCCACCCATACCCATGAGTTCACAACCTCTCATCAATGGAAACTAGGGTGTTGGCACTACGTATGCCATACAGCCTGCCTGACACCTAGCCCATAACCAGAGGGAACACCCGTGTGTCGCCTACCAAACCTGGAGGGGCAACCGCACTGCCTATGCCTACCAAATAGGGAGGTAATCAGAAGAAATACCCCGCGCGGGTTCACGGACTCTGTACCGTCGGTGGAGCCACAGCGCCACACTATAAAAATCCTATGATGCTAACCTGGTACTCATGTGTGATCCTATGACACGTGTACTATGAACTGATGTGTAAAATACCCACGCAGTAAATCAAGTTCAAATGATGCTCTGGTTTTTAATAAAATAGTTAGTTTAGTTTTACAGAAAAACGGGCAGCATAACGGCCTTATTTTAACATACTCAAGAATAACCTGCACTCAGAAAAGTCCCAGAGCAATCCAGTATAAATAATGTAATTCAATCCCATCACATATATCCAAAACAGTTCAAAAATCATGTTTGTCATTATGTGTTGCAGAAAGTAAGTTTTAATCAAAAACGATGTAAAACAGATGTAACAGAATCCCTACCTCACTAGAATAGCGATACCATGCTATTGGGTGCTCAAGGTGCCGTTGGACGAACGTTCGGAGGGTTGGAAACTAATTACATGTCCTCGATCGCTCACTTAGGAAAAACTAACTTCTCAACGGAGCTTCGAATCAATGAACGGACCTTTTCATTGAATTCCTAAGGTCCAAAATAGCTAAGTTAGATATATGACTCGACCAATTCGGGTCCGAGCTGACACTGGACCGGTGTCACACAAAACTAGACAAATCTAAGCCATTAGATATGGATTTTTGTGCTCGTCACCAAATATAGTCAATATATATGTCAAACTTCTCTATTTTCCGAGTACATTCCAAAAATGACAACAAAAATGAAATCTAACGGTCGGATTAAAAGCTAAAATTCGAAACTCAAAATACCCTAAAATGGCAACTTTCAAACCGGGCAAAATGGGGTCGTGAAATATATACCTAGAGTTTCCTCTCGACGAGACGAGTCCAACGAGCCCAAGAACGTAGCCTGAAACGGCCGGAATCGTCGCCGGTGACGAAAACTTCAAAACGGCCATTAATGGTGTTTTCCGGCGTCGGGGAGCTCGGCGGCGACCGGGGACAGGCGGAACAAGTTGCTGGCGGCATGGGAGGACTCCGCCAGTGGTCTAGCACACCAGACAGTGGCTGCGGCAGCTCCGGCGTTCGTTCGTCTTCCTTCGGCCGAGAGCGACCAGAGAGACGATAGGGAGAGGATGACTTGGGGGGGGGGATGAGAGAGAGAGACGAGCGTGTGTATATATATACTTTAATTAGTTTTTTTTTTTTTATTTGTGTCATGTGTTTGGTGGACTGATTGATTTTCAGATATCTTGTTTTCTGTATACTTATATATATGTATGTGCATATGGACTATTGTTTTTGGATATCGTATTTTTATACATATATATATATAGTGATATGTATATACATATATGGGTTATCTGCTTTGGAAATGGATATGCATATACTTATACATATAGTTTTGCCTAAAAAGGTTTTTAAATGAGGTAACAGCTTTCCTACTGAGCTTTCGAGCTCACCCCTTCTATTTTTCCCCCCTTTCAGTTGGTTCATTCAAGTTAATTGTCTCGTTGGCTAGGCAAGTCGCTTGGCTTACACTCGCGGTCTCATTCCTCTTTGATTGGTATCTTTTTCTTGTCTCATCTTTTTTCTGTGTCTAGCTATTTAGCCAAGTTTATAAATTCTACTAAGTAAATGTATGAGAATGTTTTTACGACTATTTGAGGATTTGGTATATAAATGTGATACTGTAGATCCCAAGGAGCATATTTTTAAAGTCTTATGTACTTGGAAATTTTATTAACTTTGTAAATTAATTCTTAAACTTTCTGACTCAAGATTTGCAAAACTTCATTTTAATCAACATTAAAGTTTTTATTAAACCAAGTTTTTATTCAATTTAACTATGTTTTTCTTGAATTCTGATTGGAGTTTCTTTTTGATAAATTGAACCAAAGATGGGCTCCCTTTTACTTAAAATTTCTAATGATTCAAGGACTAAAATGAAAAACCCAAGTACTTGGTTTCCCTCGAATTTTGTAAAATTCTTCATTTATATTAATTTACACTCAAAATTACTAAAAATCACGGCCTAAGATTTTGGGTCGTGACACTTCGTCCTTTGGTCACATCCCTAAGGCTAGGGTTTTAATCCTAGCCCATTTTCCTCCATATAGGTGCGCTCTTATATTCTCCTGAGCTTTCTATTAATTCTTCTGTCAACAGAGGAAATATTGGGCTGATTTAATGGAAGGACCTAGTTCTAATTGACTCTTAATTAATCGATATAAATATATTAGTAGTGGTCCAATTTACTAAAGCTTCATCACTAAACTCTTACATTGAAAATATATTAAGGGAGCCCTTGAATAATAATTTTGTCCTCATGAAAAATGTCAATAACTAGAGCTAGATAAATTATGATTTTGCCTCTCAAGTTATTTTCTTCCTCATTTCATTGCATACACTTAGGTCATGTTTGATTCAAAGAAATCAACCTTGGAATGGAAAGGTGATTCCAAAAGAAAGTACATTTTTTTATTTGGTTGTGTTTTTAGCAAAAGAATTGTGATTCCATTGGAATCATAATTATATTAAATGATGGAATTATTATTCCACTCTATCACCAATGAAATTAGAATTCTATCATTTACAAAAATTTTAATACCCAGTTTTTCCTATTTTACCCTTTCAAAATATTTAAAAGTAAGGACATTTTTGTCAACAGAATATTTTTTTCCATTCCATTCCAAGACTATTTCAAATTTCAACCAAACAATAGATTATTATTTCTATTCCTTTTCTAATTCTATTCCATTACGATTCCCATTATCATTCTAATTTCATTCTACGAACCAAATGTATAATTTGACTTTATCAAGAAAGTCATAATTGTATAAATTTTTTTTACTGGATGTTTAGCACTAAGATTAAATTATTCATATACTCATATCTTAACAAAGTGACATTTACTCTTAGATAAATAAGAGTCATGATTTCCATATCTTTATATACATATTCTCTATAACTATAAGCATATTTTACCAAATTACCAAAGTTAACCTAATAAATTATAAGATTATATTATTTAAAAACTCAAATAATATAGTTTATGAATACGAGTTAATATTTATTTAAGAATTAAAATAGACATCATTAATTATAATTTTGTGAATATATGTTTTTAGTAATGGTACTTGCATAAAAACACATTTTACTTGATCTTGATCAGTATATTTATATATTTTTAATAATGGTACTTACATAAAAACACATTTTACTTGGTCTTGATCAGTATATTTAACAAACATAAATAATCTGCTCAAGGCCAAACACTTTGGTACATTTAGATTTTTCACTCCTAATTAAGATATAAATAACCTACAATCCTTGTACAAAATATAGTGACAAACCATTATCTTGTGGGTAGTGTACAAGAAAAATAGCCTTTAAAATTTTAAAAGTATACAGCGGAATTATAAAATATAAACAATTTTGTTTAGCTAACTTTCGTCGCTTAGGTTCTGATGTTCTTTTGCTAACTTTCGTCGCTTAGGATCTGAAGAAATGGTTTTTTCTTATATTGTATTGATTCTAAAAACGATTACAATTTATAGAACTAATTGTTATCTCCTCACTAATTACAAATATCTCCTAATTTATTACAAATATCTAATTGTAATATTTTGTAATTAATTTGATTGATATACAGAATATTTCAACACTCTCCCTCAAGTTGGTGCGTAAATATCTATCATGCCCAACTTGTCCACAAATTTTGAAAGTGTGCGATTCGAGACTGCTTTGGTCAGAATATCTGCCAATTGTTCTTCTGAACGAATTTCTGGTAATTCTAGACTTCTTTTCTCCAATTTCTCTTTGATAAAGAACCAATCAATCTCAACATGCTTTGTTCGATCATGATGAACTAGATTATGGGCCATATCACGAGCTGACTTATTATCACAGTATAACCGGATTGGCTTATTTGATAAATAACCCAAATCATGAAGAAGAAGATTTAACCACAATCCTTCACAAACTCCAAGAGCCATTCCCCTAAGTTCTGCTTCACCACTTGAGCGAGCAACGACACTTTGTTTCTTGCTCCTCCAAGTAACAAGATTACCACCTACAAAGGTAAAATATCATGAAGTTGATCGCATGTCAGTTTTATCTCCAGCCCAGTCTGCATCAGTGTATACCTCGATAGTTTGTTCCTTTGTTTTCCTAGAAAAAAGAATTCCTTTTCCTGGAGCTAATTTCAAGTATCTCAAAATTCGCATAACTGCATTCATATGCTGCTCACCTGGATTATGCATAAATTGGCTGACGATGCTCAAAGCATATGCAAGATCTGGTCTTGTATGTGCTAAGTACATCAATCTGCCAACAAGTCTTTGGTATCTTCCTTTATCGGCTAGGACTTGATTAGCTTCAAACCGTAATTTTAATCCTTCCTCAATTGGTGTACTTACTGGTTGACATGCTGACATCCCAGTTTCTTCCAAAAGATCCAAAGCATATTTCCTTTGAGATAAGAAAATACCTTCCTGAGATCGTGATACTTCAATTCCCAAAAAATACTTTAAGGAGCCTAGATCTTTCATTTCAAATTCTTTGGACAAATACTCTTGTAGGTCCTTTCTTTCAACTGGATCATTTTCTGTTACCACCATGTCATCAACATAAACAATAAGTGCAGTAATATTACCATTTTTCTTCTTCAGGAACAGAGTGTGATCTGAATTACTCTAATGATAACCGAATGCTACTATAAATTTTGTGAATCTTCCAAACCAGGCCCTGGGAGATTGCTTCAGACCATACAATGATTTCTTCAATTTACACACCTTTTTTCTTTACTTTTCTGTCACCATGCATCCTGGGGGTAGATCCATGTATACTTCTTCAGATAATTCCCCATGAAAAAAAGTATTCTTCACATCAAACTGCTGTAGTGGCCATCCGAAATTTGCTGCTAAGGACAACAAGACTCGGACTGTGTTGATTTTTGCTACAGGCACAAAAGTGTCGGTATAGTCAATTCCATGAGTCTGGGTATATCCCTTTGCCACCAATCTAGCTTTGAAGCGTTCAATCGTACCATCAGCTTTGTATTTTACAGAAAAAATCCATCGATACCCAACTGGTTTCTTTCCTGTAGGAAGATCTACGAGCTCCCATGTCTGGTTTTTTTGTAAGGAGGCCATCTCTTCATTAATTGCGGCTTTCCACCTTGGGTCAGTTAAGGCTTACTGCACACTGTTAGGAATAGATACAGTAGATAATTGATTTACAAATGATTGATTTGTTTTTGACAATTGATGTGTTGACACATAATGGCTCATGGGATATCTTACTTTACTAGACAACTCAGGTTCATAAGTTGATTTTGGAATACCTCTTGTGTGACGTTGTGGTAACTGTCTCCTAGATGACTCAGGTACTGTATAAGAAGTATCATCAGCTAACGATTGGTTTGGTATATTACTCGGGAGAGACCGCAGCTCGACTTCTGAAGTTTCTGAAGTTTCCTGATTTTCTGGATGTTTGTTACCACTTATATCCAAATTTTGACCACTCGTATCCAAGTCACCTTTATCAGATATTTCTACCACATCAACTCTTATCTCCTCCGTATCTGTCATAAGATTGCATTCAAAGGTTTGAATTTCATTAAGATACTCCCCCTGAAAGTGGTGTATTTGTATCCGTATCCATAAGATTGTATTCCGTATCCGTTCAGCAACACCAATCTGCTATGGTGTATCTGGGCAACTAGTTTGATGAATGGAGCCATGAGAGTCCAAAAAATGTTGGAGTTCAATACTGCGATATTCTCCCCCATTATCACTTCGAAGTACTTGAATCTTAGCATTGTATTGTGTATGTGCAGTATTATAAAACTTCTGAAATAATACTGTAACCTCTGATTTGGATTTCATCAAACATAACCAAGTCATCCGAGTACAATCGTCAATAAAGGTAACAAACCAATAAGCTCCTCCCAATGTAGGGACTTTGGAAGGACCCCAAACATCGGAGTGAATAACCATAAACAGAGTTGGACTTTTATTTAAACTTAAATGAAATGAAGTACGATGACTTTTTGCAAGTGTACAAACATCACATTTGAAAATAGACATATCCAAATCATTAAACAAAGCAGGAAACAATCGTTTTAAATAACCAAAAGAGGCATGGCCCAAACGATGATGCCAAAGCCAAATCTCAGTCATCTTCTTAGAGGAAGTGGTACTCTTCACGGCTAGAGCTTGTTGAAGTTTATTTGACTTTGTTGACTCCAGATCCAAGTAATACAACATCCCTTTCTTAATACCATAACCAATCGTTTGTTGAGTCTGAATATCCTTAAATACATAAGAATTAGGACAAAAAATAACCACACAGGATAAGGTAGTAGTGATTTGAGAAACTGAGAGAAGATTATAGTTTAAGGAAGGTACCACTAAGACAGAATCTAAATATAAAGTTTTAGTAAGATTGGAGGATCCTTCACCAAGAACTGTGTTAGTATTACCATTAGTAGTAGAAACACAGTTTCTAGATGAAGGTTTCAGGGTAGGAACATGCCGCACATCAAATGTCGTATGATCAATGGCACCAGAATCAATTATCCATGTATTATTCAAAACAGGTGCAGTAATAGTCAAAACCTTACCTTCTCCAGTGGTGGTTACCAGTGCTGATAAAGTAGATGGAACATCGGCTGCTTTTGTTTGAGTGAGAGCTGTTGAAGATGGTCTCTTAGCATTCCGATGACGTGCTGGATCCCACCAGTCTGGATATCCAAGCAACTCGAAGCACCGATTTTTGGTATGACCATTTTGATTGCAATGAGTGCATTTCGAGGAGCCTTTTTCGAAGGTGGGATTCTTTGAGTTGGTGGGTTTAGGGTGATCCTGTGATATTTGACTGGGTCGTTGTCGAGAGAGCAATGCGGAAGCTTCAGGTTTAGTAGTTTCCTCATGGAAAGCAGTGGATCGTAAGTTCTCACGACGGACTAAGGAATAACATTCTTCCAGACTTAGGAGTGGCTCGCGACGTAAAATTTCTCGCCGAAGTTGATCAAAACTGGTATCTAATCCAGCAAGAAATATGTGGACTCGAGTACGTTCAATCGACTGGCAATATATTATCACATCATCAGGATCCTTCATGACCACTCTATCACGATGGTCAAGTTCTTGAAATATTTCAGTTAATTCTCCATAATAAGCAGAAAGTGATTTGGTACCTTGTTTGGCTGAGAATGCTTTCTGGTGCAGGGAGTAGACCTGCATCTCATCAGTTCCATCGTAAAAGGCTTTGAATAAAGCATTCCAGATTTCAAGGACAGTGGGAATACGAAGATAGCGCTTCATAATGTCAGGAGTCATAGACATCAGAAGCCAACGCTTCACTTTTTGATTTTTAGCATACCATTTCTCATATCCTTTGTCTGACACAGAAGATGGAGTTGTTTTGCCTATAATGTATGAGAGTTTTTCCTGTTCAGCAATATGCATTTCCATCAATTGGGACCATACATCATAATTTGTTTCAGTGAGTATAATGCCGGCATTAAAGGCACCATCAGACTGAACAAGAACTGGAATAGATTTGGTTTCTGAAGATTCAATTTGTTGGGTCATCTTTTTTTTTTTTTGCCTTTTTTTTTTTGGCCCTTTTTTTTTGGACTTAAAAAAAAAAAAAAGGTAACTTAAACTAATAATAGGTCCAAAAAATAACTTAGACTAATGACAAAAAAAGATCAGGCCCAAAACATAAGGGAATATGTCCAAACAAATAGGCTCAGCCCAATAAAAAAAGAGAAAGTCAGGTTGAATACCAAAATGAAGAAAGAGGATGAAGTCCTCTGTTTTGGACTTTGCGACAGGTGCAAGGAAGAGCAACGACAGACGAGCAAGGTTCACGTACAATCTGAAATCAATCACCACGTGCAGAATCACGACAATCACCACGGCAATGGGCACGTATAGATGCAGATGAGCAAGTCAATCACAACGGCGGGTTGGTCACGATGTACTACGATCTGAGAGGTTTGATTTTGGATTTTTGTTGATTGGATTTTATTTGAGATTTGATAAATATTTTTAGGTTAGGTTTCTGTGATGGTTTGATTTTGGATTTGGTAATCAAAAGGTTTCTGGTATATAAAGAACGATTTTTTTTTCGATTTGTTGATGAGAGGCAGACGAGTGGTGGAGCTGGTTGTTTGGTTATGGTTGGGAAAAATGGTGAGATTCAAGCGGATCCCTTTTTTTTTTTTTTTTAGAACAGGATTTAAACCTTCTCTGATACCATGAAGAAATGGTTTTTTCTTATATTGTATTGATTCTAAAAACGATTACAATTTATAGAACTAATTGTTATCTCCTCACTAATTACAAATATCTCCTAATTTATTACAAATATCTTGTAATATTTTGTAATTAATTTGATTGATATACAGAATATTTCAACAGGATCTGATTTTAAGAACATCACAAATTAACTATAAAATGTAGAAAAATGATCTTGCTTCCAATTAGAAGATCTTATTGACTATTGTGAAGTGTGGTCTGCTTTTAGAAAATCTCGTACAAATGTCAATGAACCAATACTAATACATTCTCTTTGCTAGAATTTCCAAATCCTGACACTCTCTCACTTTTTCTCTAAAAAACTCTCTCTAAGTTTTTGAAGGTAGTTGCCAACTAATGAAAATTGTGATTCTTTTAGTATCCAATAGCACCTACAGAGCATAGATAGATTCCTATTCCTACTCAAACTACTTGAAGTGAGGAATCCTATTCCAATTAGAACTCTTAATTGAATTTTATTTTATTTTTTCAAATTACCAAAAAGATAATAATCATAGAGAGAGAGAGAGAGAGAGATAAAGAAAAAAAAAAGTTCTAACAAAGGGATAAGTGAAAAGAGTTCCTCATAGATAGGACTCCTAGAGAGTGGCGCAAGGGGCATATGTGTCAGGAAAAAAGCTATAAAGCCGTTTATTTGTTAGGTATTATAAACAATATTTATTATATTATTTGTTATCTAATTGACGTTGATGAATTCCATATTATAAATCTTATAATTTATTTTTCTTATGTCCAAATGATATACATATGATATTTATGTTTTGGCTCTTTTAGCATAGTTTTTACTTCTTGAAGTACAAGTTTTAGAAAATCTTCCTAGAAAAGATAGTGTAATCTTGTTTCTTTAAAAAAATCTTTTGAATAAAAGAAGATCTTCTAAAAATTCATTCAAACACTCTTAAAAGTAAATTTTGGATCCTAAAAGATTTTTGAAAACTATTCCAAACAAGCCTTTTATATTATACAGACATATTAAGGATTCGATCCATGACTAATAATGACTAATGAAGAACTATTTCAATGAAGAGTTCACATGTGGAAGATAATATTTTTATTAATTATATTTAGATAAAAGAGTTCACTTTCTACATATATAATATGGAATACTTTAGTGTGCTATAAAATGTAGCGTTGTCTATGTCAATAAGATTGATGAAGTCTCCAATTATCGAAGTGTTTGATTACAAATAGAAGTATTAATGTGTTATAAGAAAGTTATAAGTATATTGAACATGGCCGAGTTAAACTGAATTTGAGGTTAAGTGTCGTAACTCAAATAATCTATTTTTACTAATCTAATATTATTGCAAGATTAGCTTAATCTTAGTGATTATTAAACGTACTTTCATGTATTTCATCTCTTTTAAGTTACTAAAGGACTAATTTTGATTCTTTAATTCGACTCTAGAATCTTGGAAGGCAAGATCTGAAAATTGATGAGAATTTTCTCTACGATTTTGGGCACTATGTATATAATATAATTTAGAGTTTTTTTTCATAGACTTAGATAACATAAACTAGAGCTTTAGTATTCACTGTATGAAGTTGACTGTGTTAATATAACTATATATGAATTCCATAGTCAACTATTATCTACTAATTGAAAAACGATAACTCAAAGATAAATATTTAGTAGATAGGTAATGCAGTAATTTCATATTGCTAGTATGGCATTGCATTAAGACTAAATCTGTAGCTATAGAATATGCTAAATGGATCGAACTAATTAATCTACTAATAAACTTCAATGAAAATATATGACACTTAGTCTGAGAGTACAGTATTGGGTCTATAGTAATGTGTCCCAATATTAATGGACAAGCTATAATCACAAAGGATTTAATTATGATTATGGATCTCAATTATGATTATGGATCTCCAGTCAATTGGAGCTTAAACTATTTGGATCTATATGGTCCTATATCTTGCTTAAAGAAAGCCTATTACCATTTGTTGATCAGTTGAACCCAATAAACCTAATAGGGTTAATATCTATCTAGTATTTAAGAGAAAAGTTCTCTTAAGACCACATAATAGTGCCACATGAAAAACACAACTGCCATTAACTATGTTAGGCAAAAAAAAAAAAAAAAAAAAAAAAAAAAAAAAAAAAAAAAAAAAAAAAAAAAAAAAAAAAAAAACATTTCCAGCCACACTTCACCAACCTTTGTGTGTATCAATCATTACCGCAAAAGCATAAAGAAGATTATCCTCTTGTTCATCCTTTATCTCTCTATTGGGAATCTAGAAACTGACCACATACCTGATCAATCAAAAAGGCTCTCAAGAATAGGCAAGAAACTCTTCCAAGTATATTGTTCATTATGAAGAACCATGAATTAATTTAAGAAATGATGGCACAAATGATCCCTGAATTATTTAACTAGTTACAATTTGAACCCACACAAGTTCTTCTTTTTTTTTTTTTTTGCAGTTAAGCCACCTAAATTTTTTATTCCATTCGATTTGGTCCCAAACTATCTAACTCATAACATGCTAATAAAGTTTTTTACGAAAAATACATGCTACAAGCATGTGGTAGCATCTAAAAGGGTATTTGAGAGAAAATAAACTTAATAAACGGATTTGGATGAAAGAAAAGAGGTATTGTTTGAAATATTATAGGGGCTTTATAGTTTTAAATTTAGAGAAACTTTATATGTGATTATTCATTTTTATGCTCGAAATTCCCAAACTACATCGATACCATGTACTCTTCACATGTGTTTTCTATTAGAAATTTAACAACATATTGTAATTTAGACATGTCAATGCCAAATTACATAGAATCACAAAATTTGTGAACTTAATTAAAAAAATTAAAATTTTAGGGACCAAATTGTCAGAAGTTAGATAATTCAACGATTATTTGAACCATAATCTTTAATTTATGTTAGATCAAGATAGGAAAAGTTTTTTAAAGATTTAAAGAAAATTTTAAATTTCCAATTCTGTTGCGTTCATATTATTTACAAAACTATAGTGTTTTTAACTATTTTGATTGTTTTTATATGCCAAGAATACCAGTAATATACATCCCCTATTAGGCGCATATCTTCCCTCTCTAGTGGTGGGCGTAAACAGCTATTTATTTTCTCTGTAGCCATGGAACTTATTAGATTTATTTAATTTAAAATCCAATGTATTGGTCCCAATTCTAATTAAATCATAATTAGCGGAACCAAAATTATAAATAATCGACTAATAGTCCGTTCCAATAAAGGGAAATTAGTGCACTCTTAAGTTAAATCCTATTCGGAATTGTGCCTTAAAAGTTTGTAAATTAGATATTTAATTGAAAATAAATTAAATTATACTTTCTCTATGTTTGCTTGTATTTGGTTTTAATTATTCAGTATAAATATCATGTTATTTATACAGAACTCAACTAATCAAGTCAAAATTTAGCCCGTTACTAGATAAAATCTCAATCCATCTATTCCTCAATCCATCTATTAAAAAAACTCAATCAGCTAGTAGACAAAGTTCAATCAGTTTGTAGAAAATTAGGGAATGATTTGGAACATAAGAGAAAAAAATTGCTATAAATTGTAAACATGAAAAAAAAAGAAGAGGAAATTACGCCCGCTACGACTTTTGAGCAAAAGTTTTGTTTTTTACGATGTACAAAGAGTAAGTTTTAGACAAATACGGCCCAACTTCTCTATAATACGGCAGCCCAACAACCGGAAATTATTTATTAAAAAAAAATAAGAAACTAATATGAAGACGCGCGTGGTCAGCGCACCAACTGCTCGTAATGTGTCAGGCCTTGTCCTGACTCCTCCTTATACAACAAATTTTTTTTGCTTTTTTATTTTTAATTATTTTAGTTCTTCTTTTTTTTCCTCAGCTAATCGTTTTAATTCTTCAAATCTTGTTTGTGTTTTTTCCTTTTGGGGAAATTAGGTGGGGTCGGAGATTTGGCTTTTAATTTTATATATACAGTGTACGGAAGAATACTTTTATGAAAATACGATTTTGCTTTTAAAATTA
>JXTC01000718.1:16349-46616 GCA_002914845.1 Trema orientale
TTTTAAGTGTTTTACTTTATTTAAAGTTTGGTTTCCAAATGTCAGGTCGTATAAAAAGACTTGCTCACCGTATTTTTATAACTTTTAATGGCAAAGTCGTATTTTTACACCTTTTTCCGTGTTTCCGTATTTTTTGAATATCTTGTGTAAGTATCCGTATTTTCGTACTTATCCCAAAAAAAAATGCTGCTATGGCCTCTGGGTAAAACCTTATGGCTTTCTACATAAATACGAGAAAAAATAGACCAACTTTTAGAAATATGGTCCATACAAAAGAATTTTAAAAATACGGACTGCTGTGCAATTTCTTTAAAAAATATGTACTTTGACAATATTCAAGTACGGAAAAAAAAGAAAGAAGCATCCTTGCATCTGTCTGCAAGGGTGAAAGGTGTGTCAGTGCCTGTTTGGCACTTGTCAACCCTCAGGCACTGACATTTTTTCTCTCTTTTTTTTTTTAAAAAAAAAAGTCTTTTCAGTAATATATTTTTTTTTTACGTGTCTTTTTAGTTTTCTTTTTTTTTTTTTCAAAAATTGGTTTTCTATTCCTAATTAATTTTTCATTTTAATAAAGTTATTATTTTTGAATTTAGTAACTATAAAATTTTTATTGCACTGCTGCATTATTTTTGAGTAATTTTTTGTGTTTACATATTTTAAATTTATAAATAAAATTAATTAGTAAGAATTTATTTATTTTATTAGTAATAAATAGCAACAACTCTCCTCCGATTTCTTAAATAATATAACTATATTGGTAGATTAAGTTTTTTGTTAATAATAATATTAGTAGACTTTCTATTTTTTTTCTCCCTTCAATGGCGTGTATCAAAAATCCCTTCTAATTTGTGAGATTAATACCATAAGTAACTTATTATGATACTAGATAAACTATAATAACTTTTTTTTTCCTTGATACCATAAGTAAAATTGTAGATACCTACAATAAAATCCTACTCTTTTTTTTCGTGATACAGTACATTCAACTCCTTACTCATTTATTGAGTATTATAAATAACATGTTAGGATACCCCTTACCTATTTATTGGGTACTATAAATAACATGTTAGGATGCCAATGTTTTTTTTTTTTATTACTCAGAAATTTATATAAAATAGTAAGATACTTATTGTAATTATTCCTTTATTTTTTTTCTATTTTAATTTACCTGGATGCTATAGTTATCCTTGTAAGATACCTACGGAATCTACAAGCACCTTTATATGATACTATGGTACCTACAAGAATACTTATGATATCTCTCATAAATTTTGCAATAAGAACCTTCAATACTCATCCTCATATCCCAGATACCTATAATAACATAGTAGGATACTTGTGATAATTGTTTCTTTTCTTTTTTTACACTGAGAAACCTACATGATAAGATAGGATACTTAATTATTCTAACTCTTTTTTTTATTATTTTTTTTATTTTCAGTTTACTCGGATACTATGGGTATCCTTATAAAATACATATGATACCTATAAAGATACTTATGGTACTTAATAGTATCATTGTATGATACTTATAGTACCTACAAAACTGTGATAAAAAAAAATCTAACACACTTTCTAATTCACGAATATTATAGGTATCGACGAAATTCTTCAAAAAAAAATATACAATTTTACTTTTGCTGCTGCAATTTTTTTTTATAATTAAAGTTCTCTTTCAGGCAATATTTAAGTGAAGAGGATTAACAAAAAGAAAAACTAATTGNTAGAAAAAGATAAGCCAAATTAATTTTTTTCCTATACTATAAAATTTATGTTAAACAAATAAAAGGAAACAAAAGAGGAAAAAAAATAAGGGAACAAATTTGTATATTAAAACAAGACATACTAAAAAAATAAAAAAAAAAATTAAAAGAATATGTTGGGGAATTAACACTGGAAATTGACGCGTGTTGATGTGGGTGTTAGAAGGGATATATTTTTAGTATTGTTTTAAAAAGCTATAGTCAGCCTTTTCGAAACTGTATTTTTCAAAATTAAAAAAGTAATACACCGTACTCTTTAAAATATTTTATCGAAAACCGTGTTCAAGCTAAATTCTCCCAAAAAAACTTTAGGGCTTTTTAGCTAAATGACCAAATTTTGGATGATTGCTTAAAAAATAGTTATTTTTCAAATACAATTTAAAAATAGCTGAAATTTGAAAATTATTTGAAAAATGATCATTTTTCATATTAAATATATCAAAATATATTGATTTATTTTATATAAATATGCTGTGTTTCTAAAAAATTAATTTATTTTTCAAAAAATAGATCAAGCAGAAAACATCTATTGATCAAATTAAAACTATAAAGGCTATTTATCAATTTGGTGTAAAAAGCAACTATTTTTTAAATTGAACTGAAAAAAGGACATTTCTTATAAATACGCAAAACTTAACCTCTTAAATATTAGGGTCAGTCCTGTAATTTTGCCAAAGTTGAAGGGAAAAGTTCAATAGATACTTGTTTTATTAAGCACATTTTTTATGAATACCCATTTTCTATTTTTATTTCACAAATACCTGTTTTTATATCCGTTTTTGAAGAAACAGGAACCACAACTATTTTATACATATATAAAAATCAGTATACATTTCAAATGTATATAAAAGTATAAATTTATACAGTAATTGTAAACCATATATAAAAATCTACATTATAAATGCATATTACGCATATTTTTTATATGAAATGCATACCACAAAAATGCGAACTTTTGAAACAAAATTAAAAAATGGGTATTTGTGAAATACAATGCACAAAAATGGGCTCTATGTGTAAATTTCTCAAATTGAAGCCTATAACACGAGGCCCAATTATAAACATCCAGCCCAACCCAAATCCCTAGTATTTATCTGTATAAGACATCGTTCACCATGATCGAAACCGGTCAAAAATTGAGCTTAGGGACAAAGTTGAAGTGTAATGGAGACAGAGGAAAGGACCAAACCCGTTACCATTTTTATAGCCTTTGGCACCAAAGGCAATATTTATCCTATTGCTACAACTTTTTTTTTTTCTTTTTGAATTAAATATATTAATAATTTTTGAGCCTTGTATATAACTTTGGATTACCATAACAGAATTTTGAAAGTTATTTTTTGGTGAAATTTATCTACAGAAGAAATATATATATATTATATGCATATATAATACGCATTAGATAAGTCAAAATTACTCCATTGGTGTGGTACCTAGGATTCTCGCATGCATACTAAGCAAATAATAAACATGTTTCTATTGCATATTAGGTATTTAGAAGTCATTAATATAAATTTCATAGCAACATACTCATTCCTTATGTTATGTGCTTTTACATCTATATGCACATGTATTAAGATCATGTTTGCTAATAACTTGGTCAAATGATAGTTTTTCCAGTAAAATGCATGTTTCATACTTTTTGGAGCCGAATTTACTGTGCGTTTAACACGTCAAAAGTTTTATTTCATTATTTAGGACTCATTTATAGCATTTTCTTTGTCAGTTCTAGGTAAGCACGAGGTGGCATTCACGACGCTGATTTGTGTTTATTGCACTAAACTAGCTTAAATTCCGCTTAATCACGTAATATCACTTTTGTGCATTCTGATAATTGAGGGCTAATACTATGTTTTCATTATTAATTGGAGTATAATTGACTTATTTTTATATTCAATGATTGGTTATGGGGATAAGTTCCACCAGATTACAAAAAAAACCTGTCACATGGGATCATAAGTCAAAGTATAGTTAGTTTTCACTTTCTAAGCTAGGATTCACCAATTTTGTCTACCTTTGGGTATATAGGAATGACCAGTAATGTGGTTAATATGCTAAGGATATTTTAAAGCTGGACACATGGAAAGTAATGATATAAAATACCAAAAATATCTCTCAGAATTTAATTTATGTCATTTCTTGGTCATTAAGTGTCACTTTTAGACCAAATATGGTCATTTTCTCCTCCTTTCTCTCCAGCCACGACCTGAAACTTTCTAGCCCCTTTCTAAACTTCTCTCAACTTCTCTTAGCCATTTCCAAGAGTTTCTAAGTAGTAGAACTCAAGTTGGAGCTCTAAAAAGTAAGATATATCAAAACTAGTCAAGGTAATTCTGCTCGTTCTTCTTCTTAGGTTCTATTTTCTTATTTCAATTATCCACTTTCTGCCACTTAAATAATAGTTCCTCTAGGTCTTCTTGAGTCCTAAAATTAATTTCAAAATCTTGGGAATTAGTTTAGTGGAGGTAGAAAGCAAGAGATTCAGCAAAAACTTAAATTAGTCAAAGTAAGGCTTTATGTGGGATTTTAAGTTCGTAATGGAAATTTCTTACTGCAGCTCCTAAAATAAAATTATTCTTTGATGAATAAAGGTCCTAGAACCTATAAATATTCCTAGAAACATAGAATTTAAGTAGAGAACTAAAGTTAAACTTAAGGCTCCAAAGTCTACTTTTTGTGGATTTAAGTATTTTTATTATTGGAATAAGTTGTCTACATTTGTAATGTGATTTCTTTACTTGGAATGTGTAAGATATTGATTCTTTTATATATATTATATTCATTTACTAACTGGTTGTAATTATATACAAGTGCAAAATTTGTTTTAAACTTTATTTAAAACCAAAAAAGAGTTCAAGTGTACTTATGTCATTCTAAGTAATTCTCTTTGAGATGTATATGTAAAAATTGCTTGTAAAATGTTATTACAGGTTTAAAACCATAATTTGAATCATGTGGGAATGTTCTGAAATAGGAAAAGTACTGTCCAAATATTTTTAAAATCAAATGGTACCATTTAGAGGCAAATGGACTAGTTTTATAAACTTACGTACCATTTTGGATCATTTTTATACTAATAAATTAGCATTCATATTTTGATACTTTTGAACAGTTTTCAATGCTAGTTATTAGCTACTAAGTACCTTAAATGATTTGTATACTTTCGGGTTATTTTATGATCAAGTTTTCTAATTTGGCGATAGTTCTGATTTTAGAATTGTTCAAGTATCTTGGTGCATTCATTTTAGTAAAATGTGCTTCTTAAATAAAATAAATTCATGACAAATGATTGGAATACCAATCTCTCAAGGATATTGACCCTTTCCATTATCAATTCCTATTTAGGACACAAGTTAAGTAAAGACTTACAACTGGGTCACAAAAACTACATAGAAGATATCATTATGTGAAACTTACTTATTCTTGAAAGTTATAAAATGGCATGTGTATGGCACGTCTTGGATATAAATTAAGAATTTCATTACAGAGTATTTGAAAGTGACTACCATTGTACTAATTTTATAAGATAAGTTTTAATTGCAAGTGCTAGTCTGTCGGAGCTGGGTAGGAAAGTCTGTTGATGCAGACTCTCCCATTGAAGCAGGACTTCCAGATCTTATGATGTATCTCGTTGAAGCGGAACAATATTACTACGATATGGGATGCCCCTTTGATGAGGGAAGGAGTTTTCAAAAAACCTCACACGATGGTTGCGCCTTATTTTTACTCTTGACCAGAGTTTCCATACAATGTTATCGCGGCCTATCGACATACAATGTTTCCATACAATGTGCTAAGGGGCCCAACTATGAATATTTTTTTAAAAGAAAATATATAGACTCAAATGTTTAAGAAAAAAAGTGTACAATGGGAATTTGATGAGATTTTAAAGCATACATAACTATGCATATATAGTTTTTACTTACTGAGCTTTAGCTCATTTTAGTATTGTAATGCAGATGAGGAGGCACACTTTGGTATTGAATAGCTAGTTATCTGGCTTACTTTTTGTCGCCATGATCATATAGATGTGGACGAGCTTGACCTATAGGCGACATTTTTATTTTGAGATATTTTGGTGTAATGTAAATACTACTGCTAATAGCAATATAGACTGGTGAAAACCCATTTAATTTGTACATTTTGTAAAAATACCTTTAGTAAGTAATGCCTCACAGTTGGTTTGTATTAAAGTTTTTGAAAGTTCAAATTTGCCCGCCTTTTTTTTATAAAAATAAAGATATGGTTTAAAACGAATAATACTTCATAGTTTGGCTATATAGGACAATATAGTTAAACTAGGGGGTATTACAGTTGGAATTGGATTTTCCCTTTTAATACTTTGCTCATCTTAGTCTCTAGTGTTGTTCCAATTAGAAGTAAGAGCATTAGTAGTTTGACGAAGTGGATTGGCTCAAGTGATAAGAGCACCTATTACCTAGGATCTCGGTCCTAGGTTCGAGTCACACCGGGGTTAGGCGTGAAAGCCTATTATCCCTAATAGGGTGGGGTGGGGATTGGATAGTAGTAGGCATTTTTCTTTAATTTATAATAAGTGGAGGTCATTAGTTAAGCCCTACTTTTTTTTTTAAAAAAAAAGAGCATTAGTAGTTTAAGTTATACGGAGCTTAGTTTAAGACAATGCCCAAAAAAAAAATGGAAAAATGTTAAGTATAGGCTTGTTTGACAACATTTTTATTTTGGTTTATTATTTTTGAAAATCAAATGAAGATAAAGATTTTCCTCAAACAACAGCTTGAACATCTTCACCATTTCATTTTCAAAAACGACAAAAAAAAAGAAGAAATAAAAATGTTGTCAAGCAATGCATAATTAAAGTGTCATTATTGGAACTAGGCCTCATAAATGTCATAATTTCATTTGAATGATATTGCCATTTCCTGATCGTAGTTTCGGTCTTAATTTCATCGAAAGATAAATTCATATGATGATTTGGATCTTCGAAAGATAAATTCACTTTGTTTGGTTATTGCAGGTCATCGCAGCAGGTTTTGCTTGTGATTAAAGACAGTACCATGTATTTTTTGTAACTCATTCAGCATATGAGGTTTGCATTCGAGTATCTCCTTTGAATCGATGACTTTGGAATAGTGTTGATTGACCTTTTCTCATGTTCATGTATTAAGAGGATAATATAAGAATAGGGAAAAAATATTTACAGAAATAATATTGAGAAAAGCAAGAACATATTGAAATCGTCCATATATTTATGCTGTGGGAGGATAATATGACATAACTCGTCAATCATGGTTCGACATTGTTCGTAAAATGATTTCCATTGAGAGAATCTATAGCTACTACCATGATTCACAGGACCTGAAAAGGACCCATTTATCTTTATATTTAGAAGATGTTCTTTTTCTCTTTGACAATCAAGCATACCATTACGAGGTATACTGGAAGTCCAAAGTAATGCATAGCCTGTAGGTAGGGTTCAAGGAACTCATTTTAGAACTGAAGTTTTAATTTCCCGATGTTGCTATATAGCTATTGTGGTATCCCACATAGCTTGGGAGAAGAAATGCTTGGGATATAAACACGTTTAGGGTTCAAAGATGGGTATATAGTTATTTAGGATTCAAAGGTGTTCTTGTATAAACACATTTTATATCCCCCTTGGTGTCTAGGTTAAATCTGGCTAAAATGTACTAGAACACATGCCAGCATTGCGGCGTTGAACAAACTATCGTAAAGCTCCAGATGATAGCACCGTGGCACTGTCTTTATAGCACAGCAGTGCTGGGCAGAAGATAGGGCAGTGCCGTGTAGCACCACGACACTGTGGGTTCTAGAAGAAATTCCAGAACCTTGAGCACCACGGCACTGCATGCACAGCTGCGGCGCTTGAGGCTCTGCTTAAAATGCCATATTAGACCCTTGTAACAATTTGTTGATCGTACCAAATGCTTTTATAGCTCGTCCAAACCTGAGAAAAACAAATAATAACACAAGAACTAAGTTAAGAGTCAGGGAAATTAACCAAAAAGAGAGATAAAAACATGACTAAATAAGTTAATAGAAATCACTTATCACCTGGTGAATGTACCGAGTACGTACTACCGAATGGGGAACCAGAGGAGCGATCCAACTAGAAACACCCACTGTCATAAACTTAACATATATTTCCTCGAGAATCCTCAGCTAGTGGAGGTCAGTCTTATCTTTTCTCAGATATTCCTCACCTAGTGGAGATCGGTCTTATCTTTCCTCAGATATTCCTCACCTAGTGGAGGTTAGTACGATATCTTTAAATTCTAATCTTATTTAGTCTTCTCTTATATCATATTATCTAAATATTTCCTTTGTTGAGGTATGCTTAGAGTGTTTTAACATGATAATATTGTAAAGTAAATATACATCATTTTAATAGCACAGAAAATATATCTTTATAAGCATATTCCACATTATAATCTTTATAAGCATATTCCATGTCATATATAAGCCATACAATAATAAGGGTATAAGCGAGGTGTCACATGCAATAATCTCAAACATATCATATCACAACCAGAAAATATTTTAAAACCATCTATGCCATAGGTGACATTGTACTTACCTCGTAATGTGATTGTCCTAATTCCACTCATTAATTACGTACGTCTAGGTTAGAGTTTCACTCTGACGTATGTACACTCTAATTGTTAGAGTAATTTAAAGTGGACTTATACTTTTTTTTTAAAACTTCCCAATTACTTAGTGAGTTTAAGACAACTAGAACTCGGTCTTGATCAAATATAAAACTTCATATTTGAGAAATAATGTCGTATTATATTCTTTGACTAATTTATACCTTCAACTTAGATGGATGGGATTTAATTTTCCTTAACCTTTATTATGGTGATCTTTTTAGTCTATCAAAATTTTAGTTGTAGATTTGATTAATATTATCCTTAATTGGTCAAGTTTTCTTAATTATTTTACTCTTTAACAATTAATTTAAGTTACTCCTGGTTAATTACTTTATTCGTAATCATGGGTCTTAATATGATAACTGGGCCAAACACACTAATGGCTACACAAATTTTAAATCTAAAATCATACTTTGGGCTAGATATATTATTAGGTTTTTTCACTCTTCTTAAGTCCATAACTAAACTTGAGCTAAGTGCAATTAGGGGCATACATTTTTTTATTTCCTATTATTGATTCTATATCCAAAACTTAAGTAAATCTTTTCTTATCCCAATTGGAGATCTAAAAAAAGGTTTCTATTTATTCTTGCACCAAATCTCCAATCCAAAATTTCAAGTTTCATAATTTATAATTTTGCTCATAATCTTAAGATTTCTAATATTTATGCCCTCCAAAAATAAACCTTAAGTTATATCTTATCTTTTTGTTAAGGATTCTTCCTCTATTTATTTTTACATTTTAGTATAGTCTTAAAAGTGCCTAAAATAACTTTCTCACAGATTTGACTCATATTTTGTCAAAGTTATACTTTTGACCCAAAATACTAAAAAATTTGACATTTTAGTCTTTTCAACTTTTGAGCAAACATTTTTAATTTTTGAAAAGTAGTTTTAATTGTTAAAAATTTGTTCTTAAAGATCTAAGTCTAGATCATTAAGCTTGATTCATTTTCATGCATATTTTATTTTAAGGTCTTTCACCCAAAAATCTCCTATTTTTAATTTTGGTCATTTTGATTTTATTATTATTATTATTATTATTTAGCCTTTATTATCATGAAGTATTCATATTTGAAGGCTTAAAAAATCAACAAGATAAGCCTTGACATAAAAATAAATTACATACATCTAAAGTAAATCAAATATGTTATTACCTATTTATTTCTTTATAATATCTATTTAAATACATAATAAGCAAGATGAGGAATATTTACCTTCCAAGCTTGTATCTTCTTTCTTGGAATGTTTGGGAACTTTTTCAAGTATCAATATTCTTCCAAAGCTCTCCTTTTTCTTCTTTATATCTTTACCATAAAACTAGGTGATCTCTTCTCTTGATTACAATTCTTAAATTCTAGAGTCTTTATAAGAAAAGCAATGATGATACGTAATATATTATAGCTCTTGTGGGTTTGGAAAAAAGTAAGATAGAAAGAAAAAGAGTTTTTCTTTTAGTTTTCTTTTAGAGAAAGGATAATAGGAAAAATAAAAATAGTTTTGGCTAAGTAATTGAAAGGTTAAGTATGAATTTTCAATTGTCAAATGAAGGGTGTATTTATAGTGCAAAGATAGAAAGCATCTTACTACAATGTGTTACTTTTTATTTAATTATTTATTTATTTATTTTTTCCACTATCTCATCTTTTAAATATTCACTCATCCACTACCTTTGTCTTTGTCTCTAATCTCTCCTCTTTTTTAATTATTTAGAATCCAATACCACTAACTCCAAAAGAAAATCTCTACTATATTTTTTTTTTCTTACCTTTTGAATTATTTTGAAGACAAAAGCTACCAGTTAGTTTTGTCTACGTCTTCTTCTTTGAATTATGGCTACTAACTTCTAAAGAAAATCTCTATTATCATTTTCTTTTTCTTAACTTTTGAATTAGTTTAGAGACAAAAGCTATCAATTAGTTTTGTCTACATTTTCTTTTTTTAAAATTACCCTCTAACTTTAATCCTTTTTTCTCTTACTTTTTCTATTCCACTAATTTAAAGTTATCATCTTCCTAAGATAAAATCTCACTAGTCTTTATCTTTTTCTACAACTTATTTTCCATCTTTGGATTGATTTGTCAACTTAGTTCTTTGTATACTTAAATCTTAGTCATTCAAATTGTGTCATGGTACTATTTTGGTGCAACCATTAACTTTGGATTATAAGATGTAATAATTTCTAATGTGATATAAACATGCCATATTCTTATTTAAATCATATTGATGTACATAATGTTTTCTTTATAGAATTGATTTATTAGTAAGGAAAACCAACTTAGAATTTCCAAGGTAAAACAAGGAATAATTATGATTTTATCACATAATTTAATGTTATAATCATACTACACATATAATTTCAAGTATTGTGAAAATAAACTTATTAAAATTCGATATTAAGTCTATTAATAATAATTCTACTAAGGTTGCAAGTCTAGGGATTCCTAAGGGGTTACACACAGTGCCCAGTATAGAGCGCCATAGCACCCACTAGCAAGCCTTTCAGAATCTGGGCAAGTGTAGCAGCGCTGCCTACTAGGCACCGTAGTGCTTGACCCCGTATATCCTTTCTAGCTTTTGAGTGCTGCAACGCTCTAAACCCAGCGTTGTGGCGCTTCCACATACTCTAAACAGCATAAGCCAAATTTGACCTAGCCTCCAATGGGGATATAAATAGATCCTTTAGAGATCCGAGAAAGAGGTTAGAGAGCATTCTTGGAGGCTCTAGCTACTATCTTGGGCAAAGGGAGATGAAGAACAATATGTGAAGAAATTCTCATCCAACCAAAAGAGTTTTTCTTTCTCACCCTTTTCCTTTCTTGATGTTGTTATTTATAAGCTTGTATTTCTTCTTTTCCATTGTGAACAAATCTTTTTATCTAGACGAATAATGTAATCTATACTTAAAACTACGCCTTGATTTTCAATATCAATTTTGTGATGATTTTTCATAGGTTTATTTGTGTTATTTTGCTCTTTATATTTCTCAATTGGTTAGCAACCATTGGGATATTTTAGTTTCTCGAGCCCGGTACTTGAGAGAGGGAATTTTAGAGATATAACTAGAATAACACAAATTAGGATGTTGTAGAGTTTGAGAAAACCTATGAATTCTTTGAAGCTTGTTATTAAGAACTACAAAACTTAATAAACTCTTGTTTTCTCAATTTTGAATAGAGATATTGAAATTAGAATCTAAGGGTAATTTTCACTCGGCCTCGGGAGAGGGAGCTGAAATAAATTTGAATTCTTGTTTATAAACTAGGAAAATCAATCAAGTGGTATTGTTAATTGAAAGACATAGTAGATAGTTAGGTGAAATCAAACCTCTAGAATTCATTCCTATTGTTATTTTCATTTATACTTTCAATTGCTTTGTAACCTTTAATTTTGTATTTTAAATTTACTTAGATTACTATATCTCCACAATTAATTTGAATTGTCCGGATAAAATTAAGATTATCTAATTATGGTACTTAATAGAATTTCAATATAAATCCCCATAAGTATGACAACCTTATTTACAATTTACCTACAAAACATGACACCGTGCACTTGCGGTATAATTATATATATTTTAAAATTTTGACATATTTAGGGCACAAAATATTTTACAAAAAATGCGTAGTGTTATAATAAAAATTTTATAATTACTAAAAATTGAAACATAATAACTTAATTACAGTATAAAAATAAATTAGTAGTAAAAAATCAATTTTTGAGGATAAAAATATGAAAATAAGAGGAAAATAAATTAATAGAAAAGGATTAAAAAAATAAAAAAAATGTGGTACTGACACGTGGCCAGACAAGCACTAACGCACCTATCAGTCCCACAGATAGGTGCAACGACTTTCTTTTCTTTTCTCTTTTTTATTTTTTTTTTAAAATGCCAAATGTGCGTCAGCATCATTAGGCCGTAATTTGACTTTTTCATGTTCGCATTTTTTAAAGATATTGCACAATTATCCATATTTTACAGGTCTTTTTGCACGGACCTTATCTTTATAAAATGAGCCCACCTTTTCTCGTATTTGTTTAAAAAGCCCATTAACTTTCAGTGGGAAAAAAAAAAAGCGCTATGAAGAAAAGTATTTGAGATAAAAGCAGAATAATACTTAGTGCATTATATACCTTGCAAAAAACAACTATCGTATGCTCTTTTCTCCACTTTCAATCAATAACTTGACTTGAAACTCTTTGACTGCATCCTTCACTTCCATTTTTAGGTTTTAATTTTTTTCTCGACACAAAGTAATTAAGACTCACCATTATATTATTCCATTGATGAACAAAAAGATGGATTGAGAGTATAAAACTGATAAAGAGAGTTTAGGGTCTCTAATTGTGATATGATGTTGGTATGATTATTAAAAGCCAATTGATAAAAGTTATTAAAAGGGTATATATTTGTATATTTTAGTCTTTTCACTTAAGGATAATAAGTAAAAAAACAAATGAGGAAAAAAAGGTGCCTTTATGCCACTTTGAGTGTAAATATAGCCTATAAGTAAATTACATAATATATTGACCAAATTACCCCTTCTTATTAATTAAAAAGATTATAAATAATAACATAAATTATTTTATTAGTTATTTTAGTATTTTAATATTATTGTGTTGCTCGGCCACAGAATAGATGCAGCATCGATCAATATAAAAGTGAAACCACCTCTTTATGGAATGACTTCTTTAAGCAAATTCTTTTTCCCTTTTGAGAGCTGAAAATTAGAATCTTTGAACCACTAATGACTGGGATTGGCAGGGCCCAAAACCACACAAATATTATTCTTTCTTTCTTTTTCTTTTCGAGGAACTACACACCATTTGTATTACTTTTATATGCAATTGATGATCTTTTAATTAATTAGACCATAAATTTGTAATATGAAATTCATTCCTCTCGTATATAATGCGTACGGTTTCCCATTAATAGCATCCATTAATTCTTTTCCAAAAGATAGTTAAGCTTTCTTAGGAAAATAAGAAACCAAATATGGCTCAAATAGCCCAATTTTGAACAACAGGACGGGGTCAGTGCGGGACACTCAATCCCAAGTTCGCCCCGTCCCGCTAAATATTAAACAGGGAATCCCTGCTCCATGCCCCGCACCATTTATAACGGTGAAAGCCCGCCCCACTCGGGCCGGTGCACCACGGTGCACCACCCCATTCAGTGAAATTGACATCCCTAAAAATTGGAGTAAATCTTTATGTGTAATCTTGACCTCTTCTCCAAATTATGTCCTAACATTACCGACCATCAGCTAATTAAGGTGACAACATTGACTTTGTGGGCTCAATAGGAGATAGACTTTTGTTCCAGGTATGAATATTATATATTTACACACATATGTTATTACATAATGTATGTATGATGATTTTATCTTTCCCTTTCACTTATCAGAATCAGATTTTTTTTCCTTAATACGGCAACAAGATTATACACACAGAGTGGTATGCATGTTGTATAAATTTGATAATAAATAGACATCAATAATTAAATTATTTATACAGTTTTGGATGTTGTGATACTAATTTCTAAAAATTTATTATCCAAATTTATGACAGGCAATTCAATCATATTCCACACAGACCTAATTGAAGCAATAGATGAAAAGAATAAGTCAATCACTTGCAAGATGATAAATGGAGATTGTGCCAAAGTGTGATTGTGCCAAAGTGTATAAGAGTTACAAGTACACAATTCAGGCTATTGACAAGGCTGAAGAGGCTGCTCTGTGAAAACTACTATAGAATACGAGAAACTGAATAATAGCATTCCTGCTCCCTACTAATTATGCGGACTTAATGACTCTTGTTGGCAAAAGCATCGATGCTCATCTTATCAAGAATGCATGACACAAAAAAGGAGAGACCCTTCTTTCGTACAATTATTACCATTAATATATGGCAAATAAAGATATCTTCAATTAAATAAAGGTACTTCCTAAAGCATGATAGATGGATTTTGTGCATAATCTTCCTTGTTATGTGGAATAAAATCAAGTACTCAATCTGAATTGATCTTTATGAAGAACATATAGCAATTAGTCATCAAAATTTTAACAAGATATAAGTAATAAATATTGAGAGATTAAGATTAAATAATTGATGCAAAATCGTGGTGTGGACGAATATATTGATCTTGCGACCATAAAACAAAAGTAACATATGTTAGAAGAATTTTTATTTCTTTGATGATCTTAGAAAAATTAATGCACAAAAATTGACAACAAATTTATGTTATTTAATTAAGGGTTGGAACGATACAATTTATATATGAGTTGCTCTATTGTAACTCTTCTAATTTCTCTCCTCACCCTATTCTAATTAATCAATTATTTATAAAAATATCTTCATATAAATTGACATAAATATTTTTTTTATAATATTAAACAATGAAATCCTATTTCTTAGTATACCCCAAGAAAACTCGATTATTATGCAAACTATTTTTATTTTGATGTTTTCCTTATTTTTTTTCTCCCTTGTTTAGTGATCACGATCCTTGCAATATATTTCAAGTATCCACTCTGATGAGAGTCCATATTTTTTAAAAAAAAAATATGATTTTGAATCCTTTTGTTACCTATTTATTATATATAAAAAAAAAAAAAACTAAAAATAGTAAATATGATCTTCTGTTTAATTCGTCTACACACTTGCTTAAAGCAAATTTTTTTCCCTTTCTTTCTGAAATTATTTTCAGGTATACATATAGAGGGTTTTTACTTTTTTTTAAGAAGGAAAAATATTTCCATTAATAATAGAAAGATAGTACAATATTCGTCTAAGCATTCGGGTAAAAAGCGGGAATCTATAAGAAACAAATCATGGGTGAAATTTTACGCAATAAAATCCTCGTAAAATTGACCTGGAATAAGGGTACTCATATGGATCACATTTGTTGTGCGCTTAATAGAGCTCTCCATTTCTATTGGCTCATTATGACCCTTTACTCAGTCTTTGTTATTGGTGTCCCGTGACATCTAGATTTTCACATAATTAAGAGAGTCAATAATTACATAATTGCATCGCATTTAAGATAATATTATGCATGTATATCATTTTAAGTATTTATGTTGTTAACTAATGTTGATTATTAGCTCTTATAATCTAAGTAACTTTGCAGTGAAATGCTCAAGACATGCTTATTGGTATGAGATTGACGTGTAATAACTCAACATGATAATATTATAGAGTTACTTATTCTTATATATTATTATTACTTAATTTGGGCCTGATGTAGGAGATTATCATTTTGTGAGTAATAATTTTCTCTCTGAAGTAAATAGAATAATAATTTTGTTTCCACGTAACTATTCATAAGAGTCGGTTGGAGGTTAGTGACGAGCTCCTCTGTAGTAAGAGCTGGCTGGAGGAGAACCCATGGGATATTATCAGTTCAGGAAGCCCTGCAGGCACATTGCCGAACTAAACAGTGTGCACAAGACAAAGGAGGCCCAAAGAAAAATGTTTATACCAAAAAGTTTAAGCAAATATGATCATGCATTTAATGCATGTTATTGAGCACCATTTCATACATTACTTTACTTACTAAGTTGTAGCTCATAGTAGTCTTGTGTTGTAGGTAATGATTGAGATGACTAGATAAGCTTGTGAGCTAGAGTAGATGCTCAACCTTGGTACTATACATATAGATATTTTGACCATATGTGGGAGCCTAGTTGTATTTTGGGATGTTTGGTAATTTCTCAGTGGAGTTGTACTCAGTTTGTTTTCTTGATACTTACTTACTACTTTTTGTTATGTAATACGTATATATCGATCCAAGCTATATTTGTGAATAAAGTTATATATCCATAGAGTTTTTTAAAAAAAAAGGAAAAAGTTCAAATTGGTTCGTATTTTAGAGACACAATTACATGATTGTTTTCAAAAAGTAACGACTCATAAATGAAAAGTTAATAAATTTTCACTAGTAGTATATAGATAATAAGGGTGTTACAAGTTGGTACAAGAGCGGAAATTTAAATTATTTCTATAGACCGTCCATATGTACATGTCGAGAAAGGGAATCACTCGGCTCACAAGTAAGTATTTATGTGCATTAATTTATATATGTTGCATGCTTCATGTATAAGGCTACCATTAACTATAGGAAGAAGAAGTGATATTCTAACCTTCTAAAGAAAATCAATTTGTGTTCATCAGTACTCCATAAAAAACTAGTATACCTATTATTTCTGCTTTAAAGGCGAAGAAGATGTTGGACAATGGTTGTTTAGGGTATTTGGCCAGCATAATAGATACTTCTATGGAACAGAAACTGCGACTTGAAGATGAACCGATAGTTAGGGATTTCTTAAAAGTGTTTCCGGAAGAATTACTAGGTTTACCACTAGATAAGGAAATAAAGTTTGTTATTGAATTATTACTTGGTACTGCACTAATATCGAAGGTATTCTATAGAATGGCACCTGCAAAGTTGAAAGAATTGAAAACACAATTACAGAAACTCTTAGACAAAAAGTTCATTAGACGTAGCTATTCATCATGGGGCGCTCTAGTTTTATTTGTAAAGAGGAAAGATGGTACAATACGGATGTGTATTGATTACAGAGAGTTAAATAAAGTGAAAATCAGGAATAAGTACCTAATTCCCAGGATTGATGATCTATTTGACCAATTACAAGGTTCAGCTGCATTTTCCAAGATTGACTTGAGATTGGGATACCATCAATTGAAAATTAGAGAAGAAAATGTGCCCAAAACAGCCTTTTAGACTCGATACAGCCATTAAAAATATTTGGTAATATCATTTGGATTGACCAATGCCCTAGTAGCCTTTATGGATATGATAAATAGAGTGTTCAAAGAATATCTGGATAAGTTTGTAATAGTGTTCATTGATAATATCTTAGTTTATTCACGATCGAAAAATGAATATGAGGAGCATTTAAGACTTATATTACAGAAGTTGTAGGAAAAGAAACTTTATGCCAAGCTTAAGAAGTGTGAATTTCGGCTTGAAAAAGTTGCATTTTTTGAGACTACGAGCAGAAATATTATACTCATGACCTAGAATTAGCTGCAGTTGTATTTACTCTCAAGATTTGGAAACATTATCTGAATGGGAAACGTTGTGAAATCTACACTGACCATAAGAGCCTCAAATATTTTTTTACATAGAAGGAATTAAACATGAGACAAAGACGATGGTTAAAACTAGTGAAGGACTATGATTGTGAGATTTTATATCATCTAGGAAAGGCAAATGTCATTGCAGATGCACTGAGTAGAAAATCGCCTAGTAGTATATCAATTCTAGGGAAGGTAGCAAAGCCAATTCAGGAAGACATATGTAAAGCACATATTGAGATAATCACTGAAAAATTGGCAACAATGATACTACAGTCTATGCTACTAGAAAGAACTAAGCAGGGTCAGCATACAGATGAGTACTTAATTAAATAGAAGAATGAATTAGAGAGTGGAAGGATCACAGATTTCAGTATCTCAGTTAATAGGACAATGAAGTTTAAAGACAGATTATGTGTTCCAAATAATGAAGGACTCAAGAAAGAAATTCTTACAAAAGCTCACACCAGTCCGTATTCATTGCATCCAGGAACTACAAAGAGAATCAATTATTTAAGAATGCACTATTAGTGGCCTAGAATGAAAAAGGATGTTATAGAGTTTGTAGCCAAGTATCTCATATATCAACAAATTAAAGCTGAACAATAGAGACCTGTAAGTCTATTACAATCACTGTAGATTCCAGAATGGAAATGGAAAGAAATTATTATAGATCTTGTGGTTGGATTTCCTAAAACTTCGAAATTCAATAATAGTAGACAGATACACAAATTCAGCACATTCCTGTATGCATGACCTATACTATGGATTAATTTGCAGAACTGTATATTCCAGAAATTGTGAGATTACATGTGTACTGATTTCAATTATTTCAGATTGGGATCTATGATTCACTTCAAAGTTTTGGGAAAGTTTACAGAAGGCCATGGGAACTAGATTAAAGTTTAGTACGACTTTTTATCCTCTAACAGATGGCAAACTGAAAGGATAATTCAGACTTTTAAGGATACGTTAAGGGCATGTGTCTTAGAATTCTAAAGATCATGGAGTGGATACCTGCCACTAATTGAATTTTCTTATAATAACAATTATCAAGCAATAACTGGTGTAGCTCCATATGAAATGTTATATGGCAGAAAGTGTCGATCTCCCATCCATTAGGATGAAATGAGAGAAAGAAAGTATCTCAGCCCAAAGTTAGTCAAAGAAACAAGTGAGGTAATTGAAAAAATAAGAAAGAGAATGCATGCTACACAGATGTGACAAAAGAAATATGCTGATCCAATGCGAAGAGATGTAGAATTCAGTGTAGGAGATATAGTATTTTTAAAAGTAGAACAAATGAAAGGAGTAATGAGATTTGGAGTCCTAGATTTATTAGACCTTTTGAGATCCTTGAAAGGATTGGAAATGTAGCTTATAGACTTGCTTTACCCCTATCTGTCAAGTGTGCATAATGTTTTTCACATCTCTTTATTAAGAAAGTATATTTCAGACCCCTCTCATCTATAAGTTATGAGCCACTAGAGCTGAATGAATATTTGTCTTATGAGAAACGACCAGTATAGATACTTGATAGAAAAGAAAAAGAATTAAAAAAAAAGAAAATTCTACTAATTAAAGTCTTATGGAGGAATTTCAGTATAGAAGAGGCAACTTGGGAACGTAGGGATGAAATGAGAACCAAATATTCTGAATTATTTGGTACGGAAATTTTGAGGACAAAATTTTTATAACGTTGAGGGGATGTGACATCTAGATTGAGCCAATAATTGCATAATTGCATCGCATTTAAGATAATATTATACATGCATATCATTTTGAGTATTTGTATTGTTAACTAATGTTAATTATTAGCTCTTATAATCTATGTAACTTTAAAGTAAAATGCTCAAGACATGCTTATTGGTATGAGATTGACTTATAGTAACTCGACATGATAATGTTATAGAGTTACTTATTCTCACATATTATTATTACTTAATTTGGGCCTGCATGTAGAAGATTATCATTTTGTAAGTAATAATTTTCTCTCTGAAGTAAATAGAATAATAATTTTATTTCCACGTAGTAATTCATAAGAATTTTATTTTACAAGTAAATTATTGAGTAATGTTGCACAAGGTAAATTTAATTTTCAGTTCATATATACATACATCTATTTGTGATTTATATGTTATTATAGTGAAATAATAATAATAAAGAAAACAAAAGAAAGAACCGACTTACCATGTCAGTAGGTTTTGCTTAAACATTAGCTAGTATGTATTAAAGATATTGCTTGAGCCTTGTTTTCCCTATACAGATCATTAACCTCTTACCCATTCTTATCGTAAAACTTGTTTCCTTCCTCTCAAATACACCAAAGTCAGTTATACTTCTTACTCTACTCTCTCGGTTGTGTCCATGAAAAAAGAGTATAGAAATTTAATAATATTCATTCTTGAGCTTCCCCATTTTCAGTTGTCTATATATATGAGGTATGTAGTTATTCTTTTTATATAAGGAATCACTACACGTGAAGGTGGTGTCAAATCAAAATATATAGATATGTGCATTATTGATGCTATTTTATAACTTAATTAATTGTGTTCTCTTACTTCTTTTCATGCTATTGAATTAAATATGATTTGTTTTATCCTTATATTTGATTATTCACATGACTTGAGCCCACAATTCGCTAGAAGGCTTACTTATTTTATATACATATATATAAATATATAGATGAAGGTGGTTAGGAGTATATTCTAGCATAGTTATAGTAGTGAGTCCTTTGACCTGCTAGTGGTCAGGATTGTTTTTAGAAAGTAACGACTCATAAATGAAAAGTTAATAAATTTCTACTAGTAGTATGTGGATAATAAGGGCATTACAGACTCTCTGATTCAAAAATGATATAAATATACATGATAACCATACTAAAAGGACTAAAAACATAATATCCACCTAAAACCATCATAAATCTAGATCTAGTTGGACTAAAATGACAAAAAAAATAAATAAAAAAAATAAAAAATCACGTATAGAGTTTCTTGATAAGTATTTGGTGTTTTCTTCTAAAAAAGTATAAATGATATAGTTCCTTATATTCCACTATGCTTATTTTCTTTATAATACGAAATTGAAAATTATGTTTTTTTAGAGAAGACTAGAAAACTGTCTATTTGTTATTGATTTTCTTTTCTTCTCTTTTTTTATAGTATATATTTTGAGCAAATAGAAAACTCATATTTTGTTTTCGTTGTTTCCATTGTTGACTATTCCCCACGGAAGCAATATATAATAAAACTTTGAAAAAGTTTATAAAATTGGAGAAGAAGATATAACATTGGGTTTTAAAAATAACTGAAAAAAATCTTTATTTATTTATTTCACTTGCTTTATTTTCTTTTTTAATTAGATTTTGTTTTAAATTAGAAAAATCTCTAAGCCATAGGATTAATAGCTTATTATTTAGATCAATTCGTTGTGGGATCAAATTTTACTATTACTATACTAGGCTAAACTAAAATAAGAATGAGAAAGATTTAATTTGGCAGTTCAATGACACACCACTCATCTATATAAATATCTATATCAAGATGGGCAGGGTACGAATTATATTAATATCGTCCTCACTCTATATCTGCATACTTGTAATTTGATTATTCTCCACCTCAGTTATGTTCTCTATTTGAGTATTTTTTTTTTCCTTATTTTGAATGAACCAGAGATACCAAATATTATGGATTATATTGCCATTCTTATGGGTTATTAGGTTGAAGGCGCGACATTAAGACTAATAAAAAAGTTCCTTCCAAAGCCCATATGGCTAGCTTAGTAGGTGGGAATTGGGTAGTTTAGAAATTCGACTCTCAGGATGCATGAATTATTTTCTATTTTTTATAGTAACAAAGGTCATTAGTTAAGCTCCATTATATATATATATTTTCAATTCAGTAAGTATTTTTTTTTTTACCTATCTATAGTTATATTTTTTAGCCGTTCAATCATTAAGAGTGGCGCAAGACAAAGATTAAGATAAGACGATCCAGAAAAAGAAAAAACATTAGTTCAAACCCTTAAATTGGGTCCTACCGTGGGGGAAAAAGCATGGGTCGTATAAAGTTCTTGAAGGAGCTCTCCAGGAATGAACTCATGACCTCTGCCTCCATTTACCATTACATTACCCACTACTTTACCATCAAACTACCTCACTCGGTGGTCTGTAATAAAGTTCTTGGTTTTAACTTTTAATACATTTCTCATCACAAATGCTCACATTTATTTATCTTCTAGCACAAAATAGATTAATTAAAAGTAGTTACCAATTTATTGAAGTCAAGTACCGAGAATTAACAAAGTTCAATTTAACCCTTTATGTTTCTAAAATTAGGATTTTTAAACTTAGTGTTTTCCTAAATTTTAACGCATTTCCTTATAACATGCTATTGGCAAACAATAAAACTAATGTAAAGAGTATTCAATTCCAACAATGAATCATAGGAAGGCCAAATAGATGTACCTGTACCACACACAATTAATCTACAATTTTTTACTTCCAAGTTTCAAAAGACAACATTTCACATACGAAAGAAAAATTATAAAATCCTCATCTATTGTTAGCTTAGTGCCATCACAGGAAAAAGTTTGTGGTGAAAAATTAATCCTGTGACATCTACTAATTTAGTTTATATGGGCAAAGAAAATCATAAGAGTAAATATGGAAAACGACAGGTAAATATTTTGTATTACTACTTTGTTTTTAATTTTTTAGTATATATATATTTTTGGAAAGTTTTACACCGATCGCTATTTGGACTATGTATAATCGTAATTTTATTTACAAGTTTAGTCATACTGAAAATTACTATAAAGGACAAGCTAATACTTAAATATTCCTATTATAGTTTTGAATGTACATATTCTAAATGAATTTAAAATTCTCTTATCAAGCCCAAAAAAAAAAAAAAAATGAAATTGCATTTTCATTCTTCAAAATTACCCCAGAAAAATTAAGAGTGGCGCAAGACAAAGATGAAGATAAGATGATCCAGAAAAAGAAAAAACATTAGATCAAACCCTTAAATTGGGTCCTACCGTGGGGAAAAAGCATGGGTCGTATAACAAGACGCGTCTTAGTGTATTGGTAGAATCAGAAGCAAAACAGGCGGTCGTACGATGGACGGGTCTTTCTCAAATGTGGCCTCTCTATCTCTATCTCTCTCTCTCTCTCTCTCTTACCCCTCTGTCTCTGGTTGAGTTCGAGTTCGAAACATTGAAGAAGAATGGCGTAAATCTCCAAATCGGAGAAAAGGAATCTTCAATTCGAGTTTTGATCAATCCCTGAATCTGGTTTCTTGCGTTGCGTTCGTGTTTTGCAGAGGAAATTAGGGTTAGTTCTCTCAGTTTGTTGATCTATTCGAATTTTCTTCGTTTCCGCTCTCAATTTGGTTCAATATATTCAGATTCTATGGTTTTTTTTTTTTTTTTTAAATGTTTAAGTTTGAGGTTGAAACTCGAGGACTCAGGCAATTGGTCTTGATCTATCTTCAAAGACCTTCGTTGAGAAAAGTTTCATAGTTAATTGTCAACCCTCTAAAAGTCGCTTGTGTTGCCAATTAAGTTTCAATTTTTGGGTCAATTCGGAAAATTTTCTTATAAATTTGAAGTTTTCATTATCAGTTTCTTTGATTGTTCTGATTTACATAAGATGTTTGTTCTCTTATTGTATTCTGATGTTGTTAATTTGTGGAGGTTGACCCTCAATTTTGTTCAAAAATCCTACTCAAATCCCTAATTTTTCTACACGGCTCTGCTCACACCATTGTTTTCAATGCAACTTTAGGGTTAATTTTGATTCCACCTTTGCGTTTCCTGCTCGGTTTTGGTAAGACAACAAAATTTATTCCATCCCACCTTTTCTATTACGTATTTGTTTTTTGCTGGAATGAGAGTTTGATGGGAATTTGGGCAGAGTATATATAGTTAGAGAATAAAGTATAATTGTTGTTCTATTTCATATTTGTTGTTTGCTGGAATGAGTGGTTTTTGTTTTTTTAAATTCCCTCTCTGTCTAAGCTCGTACTACTACTACTACTACAGTCGTATGCCACTATATCAATTTATCCCATTTGACCCTGTGCAGGAAGAGTTTGATGGTCTAGCGTCTAAGTACGCTGATCAGTTTACAGTCTACTATGTATAGAATCAGGTAATTTCCTTTTTATTTGCTGTGATTACTGGATTTAGTTTCCCCAATGATATTGAAAAGACTAGTAGAGAAGCATTATCTACTGTTTTTTTGTGGATTGTATTTGAAAATCAATATCTTAGAAAGAGGACTTTTATGAAGAAGTGAAAAACTTCCTAGAAAAATGGATGTACATTCCACGTCATGCTTCTTTGAATTTTATACATTTTTTTCGTTCACCTTTTTTGGGTTAGTTTATTTATTTATTTTTGGTCACGTATTGCAGTAGTTATAGAATCAACCTTTTTAGTTTCAAAAAAAAAAAAAAAATATATCAACCTGTTTAGTTTACATGACCAACCAAAATGAGCAAAACAATGCGAGAGTTAAAATATTGCATTGAGCGCCCTTAGTCTAACTTACATTTTGAACCCTTTTAAACTTATTGCACATACAAGCTTATTGCTCATTTCAAAATAAGCAAAACAATGTGAGAGTTAAAAATGTTCACGTGTATACTTCTATTCAAAAAAGAAATATTTTTTAACTCACTGCATATAAAAGTCTTATTTCTGCTAGAAAGTCATATAAGACACCAAAGACAGGAATATTGGTTAATTTTTGTGGGACTTCCATGAGTTTAATGACATGAAAAGCCTATAACACGAGGCCCAATTATGAACGTCCGGCCCAAACTAAATCCCCAGTATTTATCCGTATAAGACATCGTTCGCCACGGTTGAAACTTGGTCGAAACCGGTCAGAAATCGAGGGTTAGGGACAAAGTTGAAGTGTAATGGAGGTAGAGGAAAGGACCAAACCCGTTGCCATTTTTATGGCCTTCGGTACCAAAGGCGATGTTTATCCTATAGCTGTAAGTTTTTTTTTTCCCCCTCCCTTTTTGAATTGAATATATTAATAATTTTCGAGCCTTGTACATAACTTTGGGATACCATAACAGAATTTTGAAAGTTATTTTTTGGTGAAATTTATCTACAGAAGAAATATATATATATATGTTATATGCATATATAATATGCATTAGATAAGTCAAAATTACTCCGTTGTAATTGGATTTTCCCTTTTAATACTTTGTTCATCTTAGTCTTTAGTGTTGTTCCGCTTAGAAGTAAGAGCATTAGTAGTTTAAGTTTTATGGAGCTTAGTTTAACACAATGTTCAAAAGAAAACGGAAAAATGTTGAGTATGGGCTTGTTTGACAACATTTTTATTTTGGTTTATTATTTTTGAAAATCAAATGAAGATAAAGATTTTCCTCAAACAACATCTTGAACATCTTCACCATTGCATTTTCAAAAACAAAAAAAAGAAGAACTAAAAATGTTGTCAAGCAATGCAAAATTATGGTGTCATTATTGGAACCAGGTCTCATAAATGTCATAATTGGTTCATTTAAATGATATTGCCATTTTCCTGATCGTAGTTTTGGTCTTAATTTCGTCGAAAGATAAATTCATTTGATGTGTTGGATCTTCGAAAGATAAATTCATTTTTGTTGGTTATTGCAGGCCATTGCGGCAGGTTTTGCTTGTGATCAAAGTCAGTACCATGTGATTTTTGTAACTCATTCAGCACATGAGGTTTGCATTCAAGTATCTGCTTTGAATCGATGACTTTGGAATAGTGTTGATTGACCTTTTCTCATGTTGTTCATGTATTAAGAGGATAATATAAGAATAGGGAAAAAATATTTCCAGAAATAATATTGAGAAAAGCAAGAACATATTGAAATCATCCATATATTTATGTTGTAGGAGGATAATATGACATAAGTCGTCAATTATGGTTCGACATCATTCATAAAATGATTTCCATTGAGAGAATCTATAGCTACTACCATGATTCACAGGACCTGAAAAGGACCCATTTATCTTTATATTTAGAAGATGTTCTTTTCCTCTTTGATTTAACAATCAAGCATACTACTCCGAGGTATACTGGAAGTCCAAGGCAATGCATAGCCTGTAGGTAGGGTTCAAGGAACTCATTTTAGAACTGAAGTTTTATTTCCCGATTTTGCTATATAGTTATTGTGGTATCCCACATAACTTGGGAGAAGAAGTGCTTGGGATATAAACACGTTTAGGGTTCAAAGATGGGTATATAGTTATTTAGGGTTCAAAGGTGTTTTTACTTGTATGAACACGTTTTAAAAGACTACAGTTAGTGCGGGCAATATAGACAGTTAGAGCCAATCTCATATAAAAATGTGGGTCATAATAAAATACTTTCAATTTTGTGGTAGATGGGTATTGGTCCTAAATTGGGAGGAGTATAGATTACCACATTGTATGGAGGAGAAGTTATTGGGGGTGCTTTCTCATTTACCTGTATTGATACCCTTTTTGGGGAAATTGTGAGACCCATAGGGCCAAAGTTGCCAATAACTACACTACTGTCATTTCATCTTCCCACATCCTCCAAGAACCTTGAGTGACTTGATTATAATATATAATTAATGAACATTAATATTATAACCTTTTCAGATATATATATATATATATATTTTATTTTTCTTTAGTTTCTCATCAAAAAAATTGAAAATTTAGCTTACCATTGATGAGGCTTGAAATCTTATTTTATTTTATTTTCCAACTCTATGAGTTGTAAAAATATTATTTTAACTTTACCAGTGTGTTTGTTATCATACAGTCTTTAAGGTCTCACTTGGCTGAAAAATGTGTTGCTTATTATCCAGTATCGTCACCACCTTTTCTTTCTACCCATCAGATTCAAAACACTAGAGGTTTGGGCAGCTTTGTTCGCTTTGTTCAATTGTTGAAAACTCTTACTAATTCTTTCTATTGCATTAGAAAAGCTAAAGTATACTGCAATGTAATATCATAACATGTCCTATCAGGTTCTGCAGAGTTGTCATTTTCACTGCAGAAAAAGATGATTATCAGAGATCATAGACGAGAATGTTGTTCTGTGGTTGAAAAGATATTTGGACAGGGCCCAAGCATGGAGGGCGATTTTATTGTGATAAACTTTTTTGCATTGGTACTTCTCTAAAATTTGAGAGTAACATGTTCAGTAGGTTGATCTTTTTATCAGACGAATATTTTAGGGTTAAAATTTGGAGTAACATTTTCATCCATTAAATATAACTATGTGAACCTTGACAGGTTTTCTTGTTGGTCTAGGAAGGTTGGAGTCTAGCGGAGCTATTTCGAGTTCGTTGCATAGTAGCTGCCCCATATGTTGTTCCATACAGGTAGTAATATTTCTGTTCTTTTATGTAAATGAACTCTCAGAAACTGAATAATCTTTTTTTTATTACTACATTTGGGAGTTCGTCATTTTAAATTGATATATTTTTTACATGACAAGGGATTTTGAAAAATGCTACTAATGAAGTTTTCAATCACAAGAATTGGATGTGATCTTTTTTTAATTTATTTATTTTTTATTTTTATAGGAAACAAAAACTTTCATTAAGGAAAACTGAGTAAGAAGAAGAGATGAAAGATTTTCGGCTTTTGTTAATTACTCTTAGTAGGAAAAATACTTTGTTTGGTGGTGTCTAGTTTTGGTTGATTTTCTATTTTTCGTAGTTTTGTTGTTGTAGATGTGATCTTTTGCAACGATTTTTAGAAATATTTCTTGGGGTCTCTAATTTGCATTGTTTAGCGGTCTCCCCAAAATATTACTCTGTTCTTTTCCTTAATATTAACATTATTAACATTAGAAAATTGCTTTCTCAACAATAGTAGGACTCTCTCTCTCTCTCTCTCATCCCTCGATTTATATATGTGCACAAGCTTCTGTATATGACAGTATTCTTTGTATGGAATTTGTGTATTCTACATCACTCTCTTTCAGCTCCTAATTAATTGTTTCAGCAAGGCCCATTGTGCACCGATTGTTTCCTAGATAGGGGGCCAGTTTTAGATTATTCAAATCATATATAAGCAAATTTCTTTTTTAAGTATTGTCAAACACGATAATCATTCTTTCCAAAGAATCTTTATGTGTTCAAAGGTCCAAACTAAAAATCTTCAATGTGTTTCATCATTGGAAATGTTATATGTTTTGTTATAAGAATTATGTTTCTGGAACTGAGGTCCCTCCCATAGCTAGTTTCCTTCCTATTAGTTAATTGTTTTCTTGAATTACTGTGCAGTGCACCATCATCATATGAGCGCCACTTCAAAAAGGAACACCCACTTCTGTATGAGTATCTGCAGGAAGCTCCTACACACAAGGTAATTTGAGTTTCAGTGAGGATATTCCTGTGAATAATTTGTCATGCGTGGCTTTATGAGTTGATGAAATGCAAAGGAAAATTAAAAAGTGAATTGAAGTTATCCAATTAGAAAAAAGAAAGTTAATTGACATTTTGCGCACCACATTTATTTCTTGTCCTTGTATACATATAGGTCTGTTGGAAAGACGTGATACATTGGATGTGGCCCATTTTCACCGAGTTCTGGGAATCCTGGAGACGTGATCTGAATCTGAGTTCTTGCCCCTTTACAGTTAATTAATTTTGATGCAAGTTTATCCAATATATTGCGAGCATTAGTATGTTGGACATAAAAAATTGCACATTCATCAAATGAAAGAACTCTTTTTTCAATTCCTGTGGTAAAATTGTACACTAGTACATAAAAGATTACATGGTTTATGTTGTCGTCTTCATACTCAGCTTGCTTCTTTGCCAAATTCAGGATCCAGTAACAGGATTACCGGAATTGCATAATATGCCTTCATCTCCCTTACTGTTGTAAGTCTTAGTACTTATGTTCCAGGTGGAAATATAAAACAATAACAAAATGTGGGGGTTGAAGCATCTCATGAATGCTCATGTGTTTGCTCTTATCACATTAGTCATCCTCTTTAAGTCTCATGTATTTATTAGTGTTTTCATGATACTAGTAATGTATCTGTAAAGTTGGAATTTTATCAAATTTAAAGATGACCATTATATTGAACCTTAAGTTAGGCAAAGAAATCAAATTGATTTTGGCTAGGTGAGCGAATGGCTAATACTACAGAAAAGTTGAAAACATGTTTATTGAATTTTTGAACAATTATTTTAGTTAGAATAGTATTGTCATCTATTTCTCTTGAAAGAGTTACACGAATAACATTTACATAGTAACATTGTCATTTGTCTGACAGGTATGGCTTTAGCAAAGAAGTTGTTGAATGCCCAGGTATACTTCTTTATTTGTATTATATAAGGATTTAAAGCAAGTGAGAAAGAGAGAGAGAGAGAGAGAGAGAGAGAGATACTTGCAAAATTGAAGCAGCTTTTGCTCTGATCTAAATTCTGAAATAGAAAGATCATCAAAACTGATAGGTAGAAGGAAAAAGGCTTCTGCATAAAAAGAGGAGGCACACAAGCAGAAATAACTATATGTGTACCCTTTTCTCCCCTTCTACATAGACACAAACCTTAACAAGGCTTTGTCTATTGTGTCATTCACTACAGTAGTTAAGCACTAGAAGCGAGTAATTGATCCTATTGTTTGCACTGCACGTCTATGAAGTATGTAAATATCGAGAATCAAGGACATTATATGATAAAACAAGTGGTTGTTCATTCTGGTAAACAGTTTAAAACACATATAAGTTCAGATTTTGTTTTGGTTTAGTGTCTTAATTTTTCTTTATGCTTTTTAGTACCCCAAAACTGTTGCGGCTGCACAAAAGAAAGCCAAGTTGATTAAAGAAAATATTTTTATCTAGTACGGAATTATGTAAAACAGTGAAAGCAGCTGAAATGGTTTCTTGTCATCTATAAGATTGCTTATAACAATACTATGATATATTTGTGAATCCTTCTCTGGAAGGTCCTTTAAATTATCAGTGCATTGCATATCATGCTTTGCTTTTCTTGATTACTTTTCTATGATTTCTTAGTAAATGGTTTTCTCTGTGTTTATAAAAATGAATAAATAAAGATGGTACATCATTTGACTTCAAATGTATCTGGTTGACTTCCTTTTTATTTTACAATTTTTTGCTTTGTTGAGTTCTAATTTTACATTTTTCCTTTATCCCATGAATACGAGCATGTCAACAGATTACTGGCCATCAACTGTTCGAGTTTCTGGCTTTTGGTTTCTCCCTGTGGAATGGCAATTTTCGTGTATGAAATGCAGAGATATTTCAGCTTTAGTTTCGGCAGGGCATTTAGACAAGAAAGATGAACTATGTTCCTCTCATGTTCAGTTACAATCTTTTCTAAAGACTCGTATGGCAGAGCCACTTGTGTTTATTGGGCTTAGTTCGGTTGGTAGGCAAGTTCCTTAAAACTATCTTCAACTTCTTCAAATTTTGATAAAAAATAGTTCCATGTCAGTAATTTGATAAGATTGTCTGATTTGGTAATTGTAACAGACATGTGATGAGGAATATGAATAAGCTATATTACGAATCTATATGATTATTATTAATTAGACTATTTTAGGTTTATATAATTATGTTTTATTTAATTATTAGGTGATTTAAATTTTGAGTAACTAGTTTGATATTTCCCTTTTATGTTTGTTTCTAGAATATGTCAGTTTCCTAGTTTTGTCTAAGAGTTTCTCTATAATAAGCTCTTCTATGTTCATTATTTTTCAGACTTGATTAATGATAT
>JXTC01000718.1:47671-91665 GCA_002914845.1 Trema orientale
GGTTCAATTGTGCTGTTTACAGATCCTACATTTTTATCAAGAATCAAGACTTTCAATTGAAGAATTTCCTCCGGTTTCGCTTGTTGCTTCATGGTTTACCAGAGTTTTAACTCGTCGGAGTCGAGTTCTCGAACCCCAGGAGAATGATGAGGAATATGAATAAGCTATATTACGAATCTATATGATTATTACTAATTAGACTATTTTAGGTTTATATAATTATATTTTATTTAATTATTAGGTGTTATTTAAATTTTGAGTAACTAGTTTGATATTTCCCTTTTATGTTTGTTTCTAGAATATGTCAGTTTCCTAGTTTTGTCTAAGAGTTTCTTTATAAATAAGTTCTTCTATGTTCATTATTTTTCAGACTTGATTAATGATATACAACTATTCAGAAATTCTCTCTCTAATATTCTTCTTCTCTCTCTAAAGTTCTTCTTCTCCTTCTCAAAATTCTTCCTAAATTCCTCTCATTCTCTTCTTTCTCTCATCTTTTCTAAATTTTCACTCTTGTTCTACATCAGCATGTCTGTTCTTTCTCTGTTAGAATGGTGTTTTTCTTATTGACTTGTGAATATTTGGGGGCTCTTCCATGTTTCTAATATAATGTGGTTGTCATTTGTGTGGTCGTCATCTTTCATGTACTTGAACTGATTTTCACTTTATCTTTGCAGCTTGGGATTTTTAAATGACCCTCTAGCATTTCTTCATGTTCTTCGAACTGTTCTAGAGATCACAAGTTACAGGATTATCCTTTTCACAGCTGGCTGTGAACCTCTTGAGACAGCATTCCAAGTGATTGCCGCTGAAACATCATTGGATTCGAGTCATATACAAATAACTGAAGATTGCTTCTCTCTGTTCAATAGCAGACTGTTCTGCTTTTCCGGGTGTGCATCTCTTGTTTACTTTGAAACAAAGAAAACTTTCCTAAAAGTTAAAACTATGTACCCTTTTAGAATTTATTTTTAGGAGGATTTGAAATTAATTTGAGCATAAGGCGAAACACATCAAGGTGTCACTAGAAATTTGGTAGAAAATAAACTAGGAAAGTTCTTTTCTGTTTCTTTGTGTTTTAGATAAGAAACAGAAACAACAAACTTTTCCAGTAACTGAAATCTCGCCAACATGCGTGAAGCGTCATTTGTTTTCTTCTGATTATTTAGGTAAGTTTAAGCAAACTTTATTTTGAATACCTAAAAGCAACACAGAGACAGGTTTTATGATTTTGGTTTTTCTGTTTTCTTGTTAATCTGTGGATCATATCTTCTTTTATTTATTTTTTTTTATTTTTTTGTCATTTGTTGTATTTCTTTTCTTTCTTGATCTTGTGTATTTATTTGTTCTTTTGGTTTCTTTTTTTACATCTTTCTTGCTACTAATTTTTTGTGATCGCACCATTTTTCCTTAATAAGTTGTACTTATACCCTAAGGAAAAAGAGATTGTTTCCATCCATTTGTTGATGCTGCTTATCACTTGCTCATATATTGCAGTGGACTGTACGCTGTCGGTATAGTCTTTAGAATCTTGCTTTGGCTGACAAACAACAAGAAAGTCTAAAAATTCTTCTCTATTATTAGTGGAATAGAATACAAAGTAAATGTCTGAAGGCCTTAGCTATTGGATACGAGAGACAATCCTAAAAGAAAAAGAATAAAACAAAATTCTAAGCACTGAATCTGTTATAATTACTGAATCTGTTATAATTACTGAAGTCATTGTTGATGCAATAATATAGTATTCTTACTAAGTAGCTTGGCTAATATATTTTGCACGTTTAAATTTGGTTGGATTTTCCTACATGCCCTGAACCTTGAAATGCCTATAGTAAGATACTTATTTCTTTACATGAAAACTGTTTCTATGGCTTGAAGAGTGCTCCCATACTGCTTTTTATAGAATACTTATAAGTGATATCCATGGTTAAGCATTTGTCACCATTTAAATTTTAATTGTTTTTAGATCATTTAGTCAAGAGTAATGGTCTCTGATTCCTCATTTCCTGAACTGAAATTAACATTTTCTTCCTATCTTTCAATCAGTAGCATTTCATATAACTGGCTCTTTACTCAATGTGCGGCTGCAGTTCATCATGGGGGCAGGTGAGAGCACTTATTAATGTTATTTGAACAAGAAACCTTGACAATCACTGATGTATATTTCCTTCTTTGGAATATTCAAAATAGTGGAAGTACTGCGGCTGCACTGCAGGCTGGAATTCCACAGGTGAGTTCTGTTGCGATCCTCTTTTCATCCTAAATTCGACACTAAAGCATTAATGTATTTTGGTTCATATAGATTAATTATGTTGTCGTATCTGGTTCAATTGGAAGAATGCATTTGGTAGAAAACTGAGATTGCAATGTGGAAACAGAAAACTATATGAAAAATATTACGAATGCGGTCAAGTCCTTTGACAGGAAACCCAAAAATGGGATTATTTATCGAGTAAGAAACTATATATTTATTATGGTCTTGTTAGTTTCATGAAAAAGAAAAAAAATTGTTATGGGCCGGAATTGAAGTTACATTGATTTGAGATTACTGAGATATTTGTTTTGGGACAATATACTTGTGTCTTTGCAAAAAAGATGGGTTTTGTTCAACTGCTTTGCATTTGGCATATATACGGGAATAACTAAATGAAAGTTGCTAACTCAATCAATATTTTCGAAGCTTCAGCGGCTTTGGACATTGTTCTTACTTCTTGGTTCAGTTCTACTATTGATTTTTGGTTCAATAGAATGTTGTCTCTCTGTCAATTAATTAGTGTTTGATAGCAGATAGTATGTCCCTTCATGCACGATCAATTCTATTGGGCTGAGAGAATGTACTGGCTTGGAGTTGCACCAGAACCACTGAAAAGAAACCACTTGTTTCCTGAAACTTATGACGAGACAAGCATCCGAGCAGCTGCAAATGTGCTATCAAGGGCCATAAATGATGCATTATCGCCCGAAGTCAAGGCACGTGCCGCAGAAATTTCTGAGAGAGTTTCTCTTGAGGTGATTATTCTTCTTGAAATATATGTTGCATTTGTTGGTGGCATTCCTTAAGGGCTAAAGATCTGTTCATATTCAAGTATTTACAGTTCCTATTGATTTTTACACCTGCATACTATGTGCTCGTATATATCAAAGTTTTTATTGCTTTAAGAACAACTGTGACTCCTTTTGCATTCTTTTAACGCAGTAGACATTACTGTTTTATCATTTTTTTTTCCAAAAAGGTCGCTCTCAAACTATGTGATAGGACCTGTATTAAGGCCACGCCACCTATCCGCTTCACTTATGTGAGGCGTGGTAAGCAGTAGTTAATGGGAACGCTTATGAATAAAAAGGGGCTGCCTAGATGGACTGGGCTACGTCTATGTCACGCTATCTAGCTAGCTTATATGGTGTATTGGAGTGGCTTTTTGATAGCAACAGATAATATAGTTAGTTAGGGGATATTTTCCCCTGAGGAGCGGTTTTTGAGGGAATTGGTTGGGGGTTTGTTAGAGGAAGGGAGGTTCTAATGCAGAGGAGAGGGAAGGAGTGGGTTATGGAAGAAATTGGAGTGTAGGAACCCTTGGGAGAGCTGAGAGTCCCTCGAATACTCTCTTTTCTGTATCTCTTTTTTTTTACTTAGTCCAGTAATAAAGAAGATAATTCCCTTTTTAAGTATTGCAACTGTGTTATGGAATTGGCTATTTTTGTGTGTTTTCAATTGCAGGTTCTATCACTTTGCTAGGAGAATAGACCAGAAGGTAATACTCGGACTGAAAAAAATAAAAACATCCTATTATTGTGAATCAGCTGTTCAAAAGGAAACCTTTGTAGGATAAGAAGTTATATTAGACAGTACATAAATCTAGCAACAACATGGTAAGGAAACTTAGCATAGATGAACAGGTAAACCTATGGCCCAATTACACCTTATTTTGTTGGCTGCGTGTCAAAATCAATTGAGACTAGAACAAAGATGTAATCCTCTTACCATAAAGGATCCTTTCCTATTTCTGTCTGTGTTATGTGGATTCCTTATGGATGTGATGGCATTGTACTACAGTTCTAATATTGAGTATTTCACACCCATGATGAGTAAGTCAAGTGGTCGGCCCATCGTTTCAGGGGTTTGATTCCTTATGGCGCCCTGCCTAGCAATATGCTAGAGTTTCCTGCCTCTCACGTATTTGTAGTTTAGTGGAAGGATCCAGTATAAAAGATATTAAGGTAACTAATACTTGTGTACTACCAGCCTTTCGATCATAAGTCAATGGATTTCAAGAGGAAGATGATGTGAATGAAGGGCTCATGTTAAGTTTATCGTCATCTTTTTATTTAGAAAACAGAAATAAATGTCTGGTTACATAATAAGACTCCAATTTATTTTTTTCTTGTTTCTTTATTTTGTTTCTGCTTGACCTGGTTACATAACAAAAATGACGCGAAAATTTGCTGCATACAACCATTAGGCTTTTTGTGTCAGATGCAAAATTTTGGTTTCTTTTCTTTTCTGTGATAAATAAGTTGTATTTAGCTCAGATCTGATTTCTTTCTTAATGAACTTTTCTGACATTTAGGGGCCCTATTTCATATTTTCATTTAAAATCTTATCGAGGGAAAAGAATGTGGAATTTTGTTTTTGTTCATAGGACATAGATAATTAACTGTTTGATATGCCGATCTGCACATTTGTAATAAAAGATATATGGATAATGCTTGAGGTATAAATTTTTGTACCAAATTTTTAATACCAACACATGTGACATGTGATTTGTTATCACTCAAGTGGTGATAATGCTTAATCTATTTGTGGTAAGTTTTAACACTCTAATTAGTAGGTGACAAGTTACATGCCACATGTGTTGGTACAAAAATTTTGGTACAAAAGTTGGGGAGTGTAGTGTTATCCCCAGATATATATATTTTTTAAATAATATTCAGGACTTCTTTGTGAAAGAGTAAATAGCATTATAGCATTGAACGCGTATGTTGTCTAGATTTTGTTTCTTGGTGAAAACTGAAAATGTTGGTTTGTCTAACTTTTCAATTTTGTAAAAATGTTGAATTAACTACATTACTTTTTTAATCATAATTTGAGCTTATGATTGGTAACCCTGCAAACTTTACATCTCAAAAATTCACACAAATTTTCAGGATGGAGTCTTGGAGGCTGTCAAGTGCATAAAGAACGAGCTATGGTGCCCAGACTGAGACTCTCTGGGAAGTCATCTTTTTTATTTTCTTCTTTACTGTTTGATTTTTATTCTTCTTCTTTAAAACATGGTATGTTTTAAACTAATTCCAATGTTTTATTAAATATAGTTTTAATTTTAGATATATGCACAAAATCTTAGACCCCATCTTAAAAGTTATCCTTTTTAGTTTTTTTTTTTTTTTTTTTTTCTCATCTGTCGGTTCTGAGATGAATCATGAACTTACCCTCCACAGTAATTTACAATTTTACGCTTCAATAAATCTATGATAAATTCACAAATGCACCCCTTACATCAATTGATCGATTTATGGACGTAAAATGAGGAAAAAGTTCAAGTTTTGACCCTTTTTCTTTTCTTTTCTTTTTTCTTCTCTTTGAAGATATAAGAAAGAGAAAACTTAACAATTTCTCTAAATTCTTCCCAATCAACAATCTCTCATTTTTCCAATTTTTAAGAGAAGCAAACTGCCCCTTCCGTATTTCTATTGACTGGTAGAGGCGGCATTTTCATAAATTGTAGTTTCTAAGAGAGTTATCTGTGATCTAGCAATTCCTTTATACTTTATACAAAAGGGAAAAAGAAGGCTTCACAAATAATAAACTTATATGACACCCAAATTTTCCCGGTAACTCGTGGCAAATAGATCCACAGCCCTTTTTGAGCTTATTGCTTACCTTCTTTTATTCTAATAGTTTTATACTCACTTTTTACTCTGTGGACTATTTTGTCCTCCATTTTGCTAGTATTGTTTGGAATAAATCTGGAAAAAGATTATCACAAAATGATTTCAAGAACACCATAATTTTGTAAAAATGAATAATGCAGCAGAATTGATTGTTTAAAATTTTTCTTTACCAAACAATTACAGGATCATAATATAACATAAATTAACTCATATATCTAGATCAAAGCATTACCTAGAATCGCTTTACAACCTTCTTGTCTTCTTGTCTATTCTCAAAAACCGTTTTATCGATCCGGTGTGTGGTTATCTTTTTTATTCCCAAAAGAGAGATCTGTAGATGAACAAGAAGGCAATTTCCTCGATTTGATTTCAACGGGATAGCCGAAACACCCAAGTTGTATAAAACCCTAGGCTGGTCGAATTCTCTCTCTCTTTCTCTCTCTCTCTCTCTCAGAGGGGACTCTCACGTGTAGCAATGTTTTAAGGTTGTTAGCGAACTTTTTTCTTAACTACAGAGAGAGTAATCAACCTTATTGGGCTTATTGGGCATAACTGACCATCAAATAACTACTAGGATATAACGAGCTACACATGGGATCAGATGGATCCAGATAGTCCAAGCTCCAATGGATTGGATATCCATAATCATATTTAACTCATAATTATAATTATGTCTTGTCTATTAATATTGTGACATACCACTATAGGCCTAATATTAAACTCTTAGACTAAATACTTATATTATGTGAATCTTATTAATAAATAATTAACTTGATCTATTTATCATATACTACCTACAAATACACCCCTGATGCAATGTCATACTTGAAATTACTGTATTACTCTTCTAGTACATATTTATTTTTAAGTTGTTATTTTTTATCTAATGGATGATAGTTGACTATGGTATTCATATATACTTATACTAATATAGTCAAGTTTATATAGAGAATACGAGGCCCTAGTTTATATTATCCAAGTCCTTGGAAAAACTCAAAGTGATATTATATGTATAGTATCTATCATGAAGGACATTCTATACCAGAGTTTGAACAATAGATTGGAACTAGTTCTTTAGTAACTCAAAAGGACAAAATATATGAAAGTAAATTCATTAATCACTAGGATCAAGGTATCCATGCAATAACACTAGATTAGTGAAATTAAAATACTGAGTTACGACACTTAACCTCAGATTCTATTTCACTCAGTCCTATTCGATGCACTTATAACTTTTTTATAACGCACTAGTGTTTCTATCCAAAGACTCACTTTGATAACTCGAGACTTCATCATTCACATTGAAATAGATAATACTTTATTCTATGGCATAGTAAAGTATTCCATTTTTAATATGCGAAATGCAAAAAATTTAATTTAGACATAACGATATAAAGAATATATTATCTTCCATATATGAACTCATCATACAATAATTCTTTATTACTTATTATTTGTCATAGAATCTTTTAGATGTTTGTATAAGATAAACTTAGACATTATATACATATCAACGAGACATTTATGAATAGAAAGTCATAACATGGAATTTGTTAACAACAAATAGATAAAATATAATTTAATAAACATTGTTTAGAATGTCAAACTAATACATTTCTTTTTAAAATATTATTATAACACTTTCGCCATCCAAAATAGATACATTAACGGGGCATTTAACATTCATCGAACAAGTTACAATACTAGGGCAAATGGCCCCATTAATCCTTGAACTAAAAAGAACATCTCACTTTAGTTCTTAAACTTTAAGTTGTGTCGTATTGGTCCTTAAATTATTAAAAATATTTCATTTTAGTCCTTTTTGCTATACATTTTGTGTGAAATTTATCAGAATGAGCACATAAATTGCATTTGTAATCCTGTATCAGTGATTTCAGCAAAATATTACATTTTAGGCAGTTTTACATTATTTTATTATCCAATATATAACTAATTTTGGTTGAACTAATTATTTCTAAATTGATTTAGTTCATGTTCTAATCTTTTTATAGTACTGGTTTATACTTCTGGATATGAAATAAGTATAAAGCTATAGCAAATGTGTCTTATATGTTCATTTTGTTAAGAATAAAACGAAATATATAACCAAAAGGACTAAAATGAAAATTTTTTATTAGTTTAAGAACCAAAATGATGCAATTTAAAATTTAAAGACCAAAGTAAGACTTTTCTCATAGTTTAAGGACCAACAAGGTCATTTATCTATGCTATTAATACAATCTAGTCTTAAGCAATAGTCCAGTTTAGTCTAGGTTTGTCTAAAAAAACGAGTCCTAAAGCTTTGAATTGCATTTGCAAGATCGAAAAACTAGGTGCACTTGAAATGAGGACCATGCCGCTTCGTCCTCATGGTGCGGTGGAAACCTAGGTTAATCTAGATTAATGGCCATGCTAGACTCTCTTGAATCAAAGAACTTCTCTAAGCTATTGTACGACAGTTAGAACTCCATTTATGCGATAGTTGAGGTTTTTACCAGTATATACTTGTCTTTAACTTTTCCATGCCATCTTCTTTCATGGGATGCTTTGACCCATTAATGTGATAGTTGAAGTTTGTACCAGTATATATATGTCTTTAACTTTTGCATGCCATCATCTTTCATCGGTAGCTTTGACCCAGCCAATGTATAGTAATTATTTTGGACACTTTTACTATTTATTTTCTCGTTTGTTGAATAAAATAGTTTAAAAACACTTGGTCAAGTTGCCTTTTTTAGTTTGGTATTAAAACTATTTTCTCACTCTAACTTTGATTGCCTTAATAGTTTTTATTATATATGGACAGCAAACTACAATTTTGATGTGAGAATAAACATAAATTATCAATTAGTAGTTTACTTTTCTATTTAATGAAATCTAAATGGAAATTAATTTTTCGTTGTTAGTTGCACATGAAAGGAAATACTAACTTTTTCCACTTCTTGTTTTTTATTCCCCTTTTATTCCCTTTCTGCTCATTCTATTACGGATTAGTAAATGTAACATAAGTTTAAATTGGTAGCTATTTTATATCCATAACAATATAATCAGAAAAATAGAAATGTGATTTATATTTGAATTAATACAAAAAGTTCATTACATTTCATATAAATGTCAGCCACGAGTTTAAAATTCTATGTAAATAATTTTAAATATAAATGTAAACAAGTGATTTACATATTGTTCAAGGTCGGAGTTGTGCTCTGGATTAATTAGTGTGACCTGTACTTAATTAAAATAAAGTAGGGGATAATTGGGTTAGATCATTAGAATGCACAGTAGAAAGGGTCATCAAAATGCTTCCACGTGTCGAAATAGGATAGGCGGTCACAATAAGAATAACTCTTCCTACTTATCTCGATAAGATTGGTAGTTGCAAGGATGACTCGCCCAGTGTGTATGAGAATAAGTAGAAGTAAAATAATATTAAAAGTTGACGAGGGCGAATAAACTGACCATGTTGTCAACTGAGGACTAGAAGAAATATAATAATGCAATAAATAAATATACAAAGAATTAAATATTACTAATTGACTGGGGTGAATAAATCGACCATGGTGTCAACTAGAAGTTAGCAACAGAAATAAATTACAGAAAAGTAAATTGTAAGTAATTAATGAAAGTGATACCGTCCATATGCTAGTTTTAGTTAATTAGAGGGGGTTAGAATTATGAGGCGGTAAGTCCAGCCATATCATCGAAAATAATAATATATAATTGAAATTAAAGTACTAAAATATACATAAAGCGATGTGACCAGTTACAAAAACAATACAGATCACTAAATAAATGCACACAATTAAAAATAAAGCAAAGTAACCAATCGCACTCGGGGCAGCAGTACATATTACTTTACGGGAAAAAGGAAGTAGGGTAATTGATCGCACTTAGAGTAGTAATACAAATTACCTGTTGGCTCACAGAGATACAAGATATATATATATATTATATTATATAGAGAGCAAAACACCTTGAACTTGTGCTAGAGGTCAAGCACGAAGTTGTGAAGAGTAACTTGGTGCCCAAAGATCTTTACAGGATATGATATATAGTAGTAGTAGTAGTAGTAGTAGTAGTAGTAGTAATAATAATAATAATAATAATAATAATAATAATAATACAAATATGTATGTATGCATATATATACACAAATATGTGTACGTAGAGATGTGTATATGTATAGATACGTGCAAGTGTATATGAGCATGTATGAAAACTTGTTGGCCAAGTTTTGTGAAACTAAGATGATAGATGATGAAGAATGAAAGATGTATGTGATAGTTGTATAGTTTAGGTTTGATAATAAGGAAAATTGTGATAGGAATATCACGTGTTGGCTTTGGTGAAAGTGAAGGATAAAAAGGTGATGATGATGAGATTTATGGTAGAAATAGTCTTGGTTGGAATGAAAGATGGAGTGATGATAATAATAAGACTTTGATATAAGAAAATATGAATTGGACTTTACATGCAAGAGAAAAGAAATCGGTGAGAGTAAAGTAGAGTTACAGCTCACAATTTAATGGAGAAATATGAATATGGATTGGTGATGGACTAGCGATGGATAGAACTAGACTTGGTGGAAGAGAAAGCATCAACAAGGTGATTAATGTGAGAACCCGTTTTTCAAGGGGTCAAAAAGGGTCTTTTGACCAAAACTTATTAAAAAAAAAAAAAAAAAAGAATTTAAATATATGTATATATGTTTCTTTTTCTCTCTCTCTCTCCCGTCAAACTCTCTCTCTCAGCTCACTCTCTCCCTCTGTTTTCTCTCTTTCGGCCGAAGACCGAAGCACGCCGCAAGTCGCCGTTCGAGCTCCGTCCGCCAGCAAGGACCGCCGGCGAGTCTTCGGCAGGCCACTGCACCCCTCCGCCGGCCACCTGCAGCCGCCACCGGTCAACATCTCGCCGGAAAACACCATTTTTACCGTTTGGAAGCTTTTTGGGTTTTTTGGCCGCCGGCGAAGATTCCGGCCACCAAACGACTCCAAACCGGTCCCGTTGGATTAGTATCGTCGTCACGAACGTCAAAGTATATATATCTCAACTCCATTTTGCCCGGATCAAAAGATGCCATTTTTTAGTATTTTTGAGTATTTTGAGTTTTGAATTTTAGTATTTAATCCGGCCGTTAGATTGTGTTTTTGACCTCATTTTTGGAATGTACTCGGAAAATAGAGAAGTTTGATATATATATTGTGTTATTTGGTAATCGGCACGAAAATCACGATCGGACGGTCAAGATTTTACCTCATTTTGCGTGCCACCGGTCCGGTGTGGGCCCGGGCCCGAATTGAACAATTTGGATGTTTAACTTAGCTATTTTGGGTGCTATGAATTCAACGAAGAGGTCCGTTTGTGGAATTGAAGCTCCGGTGAGAAGTTGATTTTTCGCAAGAAGACGATCGAGGGTTCGGAATTGGTTCCCGACCCTCCGGGTGATCGTCAACGACGCCTTGAGGACTCGATAGCGTGGTATCGCTACTTCGGTCGAGGTAGGGACTCAATTACCTCTGTTTTATATCGTTTTCGAATAAAACTTATTTTCTGCAATATATGAGAACAAATGTGATTTTTAGACTGTTTGAATATCTGTGATGGGAATTGATTATATGATGAATATACTGTATTGCTCTGGGAATTTTCTGAGTGCAGATTATTTTGGGTATATTACAAATAGGGCCGTTATGCTGCCCGTTTTTCTATAAAATCCTATTATGTATGTTTTACTGAAAAATCAGAGTACAGTAGTTTTTACACTTCAGTTCTGTATTGCACGTGTCATAGGATCATACATGAGCACCATGTTAGCATCGTGGGTTTACAGTGTGGCGCTGCGTGCCCCATCGTCGGTGCAGAGTCCGTAAACTCGCGCGGGATTTGTTACTTCTGATTACCTCCCATTGGTAGGCGTAGGCAATACGGTTGCCCCTCCAGGTTTGGTAGGCGACACATGGGTGTCCCCTCCGGGTATGGGCTTAGGTGTCAGGCAGGCTGTTAGGCATACTTAGTGCCATCATCCTGAGTTCCACAGATGAGAGGATGAGAGCTCATGGGTATGGGTTGATTTGTGTCATGTGCATATGGATTGATTGGTTTTGATTACACTGCTTTATATATGTATATATATATATATATATATATGGATTTCCGACTTGGATTATATATATATAGATGTGTGTATGTTTTGGATTTGAACTAACCATGCAGGAATTTTCCATCACTTAAATGTTTTCGATCGAGGTAATCGTTTCCCTACTGGGCATTGTATGCTCACCCCCCCTACCTTCCTCCTCAGGTGGTGTTCAGTGCGATCTTGGTGATCAAGAGGAGTAAGAGGCCATCTTGACTGTAGTTCGTTTCTTGGTAATGCTAGAAGTCTATTGTTATGGTGTTGGACTATTTGGGGTTTTGTATTAGCATTAAACCAAGATTACTACTTCCTAATTTGTCTGTGAACTTATGTATGCCATCCTGGTATTGGATAATTATTGTGGATGATGATGATGCTTGGACTTATATTTGATTTTACGTTTTCTAATTATTATTCAGTCTATGTTTAATGGTATATACGAACTGTGGGAGAGGTTCACGGGATGAAATTCTAAATATTTTATTATAATGGACTGTTTACAAAACTAAAACTTTTTAGACATTTTTTCAAATAAATCAAGGAATTTCCCATCTTTGTGAAATTCCTCTTCTGCCACTGGCCTGGGTTTTGGGTCGTGACAATTAACATAAAGAAACAAGAAAGTTAAGAAATATACACGGCAGAGAGGAATATAAGACGAGAGAGAGAGAGAGATTGTATATTGAAATGTGAATCAATGGACCTCTCTTTATTTTGTCATTACAAAGCTTTATATAGGCAAAAGCCAAAAATGGTAACCGACTAAGCTTAGATGAAATGGCCTGCTTGATTGCCACCTACTGATTGAGGCGTCACTAAACTACATAATCTTGCCTTAGGTTTTGACACGTGTAATAGAGGGGTCAAATAATAACTTGACACATAGCACCATTTGATTAGCTGCTCTAACAACATTTGCTTAATTATTCCAATTCGGTGTTGACAAGTGGTCGAAAATGCTTCTAATTGGGTGCTGACATCTCATCACAAATAAGGTCTTCAAATAGTCTTTAGCTTCTTGTTGATATGGCATAAATTTGGCAATTCTCTACTGAAAAATTGACACATCAAATTTTCTTAACTGACCCCATATTGCACAATTATCACATTATTTGTGACTTAATATTTTTAGTTAGTGACTAATTATAAAAAATTGTCACACTCCAAAACACATATTAAATAGAAACTATTTGCTCTTAAGAGAAGTTTAATATAAATCATGAGTTTAATTTTCTATTTAAATAATTTTAATATAAATGTAAACGAGTTGTTTATATATTAAATACAAAAAACTAACAGTGATTTACTTTTTGCCTGTAAAATAAGTGTAAACATAATCTGCCAGTTTAATTTTCTATTTAAATATTTTAAATATAAATGTCTAGTGGTTTACATATTAAATAGAAAAGTGTAATAATAGTTTACTTTTCATAATTCTGGGGCTGTAGTTTTACTACTTGTAGTGGTGGTTGTGTTGATTGGTGAAGTGGGTTTATTCAAAATCTTACCACTTCAAAGAGTGATGGCATTAACCTTATTGATATTCTATATATCGGCAGTGGAAGTTTGTGCCAAATGTTATCTCTTTGGATTTAACCAAGACTGTTAAGGAACTTTATCTCGCTCTTATATAGAGCACTTAAGAGTCTCCTGGAGAGGATTCCGATCATTGTATTGAGGTGCGTGCAAGGCTTTGGTGATGGTTCCTCAGTTTTCCAATTATTGTTGTGGGACGATATGGGGGCTGGTTGGATTCAGACTTCTAACTGAAGTTTGGGTGGTTTCGCTAGTTGAGATTGTATATCACATAGTAAGGTGAGTATGGCTTTTGGAATATCCTGAGGGTATTGCATTATTCTTCATATATTTCTCGGATTTAATAGTAGTTAGGGCAAATCTTGAGTTGGATGTTTCGCTCCCCACGAAATATGTAGTTTGAGGTTCTACCCTGGCAATCATTTGGATGGCTCTACTATTTCTCGTCTAAGCTTCCAGTTCTTTAATAAGCATTTATAACTGGGCCTTGAAGTTGTCCTCCTCTCACAATTGTTAAGCATTGGGTCCAATCCAGGTATGAGCTTTCTTAGCTAGCTCATTCAAGTACTCGATCGCTTCATCAGGGTCTTTGTGAAGGCAATCCCAATTGCACATCATCTCAACAAAGTGGTGCTTATTACTGGTAAGTCTATCATAGAAGTGGTTGATGATGCACCAATTTTTATACCTATGTTGTGGGCATAAGTTCATCTTTAAATCTCTCTCAAGCATGATATAAGATTTCATTGTGATTTTTGAAGAATGTTTGGAGATTTGCCTTTTTTGCTCATTCTTTTTGTGGTGTGGGAAGTATTTATTGACAAAGACTTAGGTCTATTTTTCCTAGGAACCTATGAATTTGGGCCTTGAAGAGTATAACCAACTCTTTCTTTTATCCTTTAGAAAGAAGGGAGAAATTTTCAGGAGTGTGGAATCTATGGCATTGGATTGGCTAATAAAAGTTACCACTACCTCTTCAAATTCCCTAACATACAAAATCTCACTATTTAGACCATGAAAGGTAAATAATTGCTGGATTATTCTAGGTTTAAAAAATATTTGTGGGGTATTAATGGAGAAACATGATGCATGGTTGTATAGCTTTGAAAGTAGGGTGTATAGTCTTTCAAGTTCCTGACAGAGTTATCCTCGTGTTGACTCATGATACTAGAATTAGAAAATATACTAGATGACAAATTAAATGCAATTTTACCAACAAAGTTAGGTGGTAATTCTAATTCGTATCCTTACAAATTTCTTTTTTCTTCTCCAATCTAACTCATACACCTTAAGCATCTATTTCTCATACACCTTAAGCATCTATTTTTTTTTTTTTAGAAAAAGAACTAAGGAAAGAAAGATTTACGGACAAAAAATTAAAATTAAAAGAAAAAAGAAAAAATCTTACAAGGATACTTGTATGTACCATAGGTTTCTTACTAGGATACCTAAAATTGAAAAAAAATTATAAAATTATAAAATTACCATATGTATCTTACAGTGTTACTTTAGATATCTAGATATGGAAACAAGAGTTGGATGTTCTTTATTTCTATATATAAAAAAATAATAAATATATAAAAGATTGCTATAAGTATCGGAATTGGAGTTCTTTATTTATTTGTTTTTTTTTTAATGGTAAAATTTACTTAAGGCATCTACCATGTTACTTATGATATTCAAAGTTATTAAAAGAAAAAAATAATTACTAAATATACCTTGATATCGTAACGAGTTACTTACAATATCAAATTCATAATTTAGAAAGGGATTTTTGGATGCTCCTGTAAAAAAAAAGAAAATCTGAAAGTTATATACCTTATACTATCTAAGAAATTTGAAGAGGAATCGGTGTTTTCTAATAATAAACCAATGCTTACTAATTATATATATATTTTAAAATTTTGACATATTTAGGGCTCAAAATATTTTTAAAAAAATGCGTAGTATTATAAAAAAAAATTTTAATTACTAAAAATTGAAAAATAATAACTTAATTACAGTATAAAAATAAATTAGTAGTAAAAAAACCAAATTTTGAGGATAAAAAAATGAAAATATGAAGAAAATAAATTAATAGAAAAGATTTAAAAAAAAATAAAAAGAATGTGGCACTGACACGTGGCCAGACAAGCACTGACACACCTGTCAATGGTACACCCAAGAAGATGCGGTGCCAGACCAGCACCAAGATGGCTCTGTGGTGCCATCCGGCGGCACCGCAGTGCTAACTTTCGAGAATTTGAGACTTATTTTGGCACTGCAGCACCCCGTTCCGTACAACAATACCACCCTCTGTGTCCTAGGTAAAAAATAGACAACCAAAATTAACTATTTGACGATCCTATGTCTGACGAGCGTTAGTGTCGTCTGATCATATTTTGACTTTTTCAACTCCGTACTTTTTAAAAATTTTGCACAATTATCCATATTTTAAAAGTCTTTTTCCACGGACCGTATATTTATAAAATGAGCCACCTTTTCTCGTATTTGTGTAAAAAAGCCCATTAACTTTCAGCAAAAAAAAAAAAGAAAAAGGCTATGCAGAAAAGTATTTGAGATAAAAGCAGAATAATACCCAGTGCATTATATACCTTGCAAAAGACAACTGTCATATGCTCTTTTCTTCACTTTCAATCAATAATTTGACTTGGAAATTCTTGGACTGCATCCTTCACTTCCATTTTTAGGTTTTAATTTTTTTCTCGACATAGAGTAATTAAGACTCACAATTATATTGTTATATTTATGAAAGAGTCTATAAAACCTATAAAGAGAGTTTAGGGTCTCTAATTGTGGTATGATGTGGATATGATTATTAAAAGCTAATTGATAAAAGTTATTAAAAGGGTATATATTTGTATATTTTAGTCTTTTCACTTAAGTAATAGATAAGTAAAAGATAATTGGGGAAAAAAAAGTGCCTTTATGCCACTTGGGGTGCAAATATAGCCCATAAACCAAGCCCCTTCTTATTGATTAAAAGGATTCTAAACAGTAACATAAATTATTTTATTAGTTATTTTAACATTTTAATATTTATTCTGTTGCTCGGCCACAAAATAGATGCAACATCGATCAATATAAAAGTAAAACCACCTCTTTATGGAATAAATTTTTTAAGCAAATTCTTTTTCCTTTTTGAGATTTAGAAATTAGAATCTTTGAACCACTAATGACTGGGATTGGCAGGGCCCAAAATTGCACAAATATTATTCTTTCTTTCTTTTTTTTTTTTCGAGGAACCACACATTATATTTTTATATGTCTTTTGTATTACTTTTGTATGCAATTGATGATCTTTTAATTAATTAGACTATAAATTTGTAATATGAAATTCATTCGTCTCCTATATAACGCATACGGTTTCCTAACAATAGCATCCATTAATTCTTTTCCAAAAGATAGTTAAGCTTTCTCAGGAAAACAAGAAACCAAATATGGCTCAAATAGTGAAATTAGAGTAAATTTTTATGTGTAACCTTGACCTCGTCCCCAAATTATGTCCTAACATTGCCGACCATCAGCTAATTGAGGTGACAACATTGACTCTGTGGGCTCAGTGAGGAAATGGACTTTTGTTGCAGGTGGAATATTATATATTTATACACATATGTTATTACATAATGTATGTATGATGATTTTATCTTTCCCTTATCAGATTCAGATTTTTTTTCTTAATATAGCAATAGGATTGTACACACAGAGTGGTATGCATGTTATATAAATTTGATAACAAATAGACATCAATAATTAAATTATTTATACAGTTTTGAATGTTGTAATACTAATTTCTAAAAATTTATTGTCCAAATTTATGATAGGCAATTCAACCATGTACCATACAGTCCTAATTGACGCAATAGATGAAAAGAAAAAGTCAATCACTTGCAAGATGATGGATGGAGATTGTGCCAAAGTGTATAAGAGTTACAAGTACACAATTCAAGCTACTGACACGGCTGAGGAGGCTGCTTTGTGAAAACTACTATAGAATACGAGAAACTGAATGATGATGTTCCCGCTCCTACTAATTATGTGGACCTAATAACCCTTGTTGGCAAAAGCATCGATGCTCATCTTAGCAAGAATGCATGACACAGAAAAAGAGAGACCCTTCTTTCGTACAACTATTACCATTAATATATGGCAAATAAAGATAGCTTCAATTAAATAAAGGTGCTTCCTAAAGAATGATAGTTGGATTTTGTGTATAGTCTTCCTTTTTATGTGGAACAAAATCAAGTACTCAATATGAATTGTTCTCATGAAGAACATATAATAATTAGTCATCAAAATTTTAACAAAATATAAGTAATAAATATTGACTGATTAAGACTAAGTAATTGATAGAAGATCTTGGTGTGGAAGAATACATTGACCTCGCGACCATAAAACAAAAGTAATACATGTTAGAAGAATTTTTATTTCTTTGATGATCTTAGAAAAATTAATGCACAAAAATTGACAACAAATTTATGTTATTTAATTAGGGGTTGGAACGATACAATTTATATATGAGTTGCTCTATTGTAACTCTTCTAATTTCTCTCCTCACCCCATTCTAATTAATCAATTATTTATAAAAATATCTTCATATAAATTGACATAAATATTTTTTTATAATATTAAACAATGAAATCCTATTTTTTAGTACACCCCAAGAAAACTCGATTATTATGCAAACTATTTTTGTTTTGATGTTTTCCTTATTTTTTTTCTCCCTTGTTTAGTGATCATGATCCTTGAAATATATCTCAAGTATCCACTCCGATGAGAGTCCATATTTTTTTTTAATACGATTTTGAATCCTTTTGTTACCCATTCATTGTATATTAAAAAAATAAAAATCGTAAATGTGATCTTCTGTTTAATTCGTCTACATACTTGCTTAAAGTAAATTTTTTTCCCTTTCTTTCTTAAATCTTTTTCAGGTATACATGTAGAGGGTTTTTATTTTTTTTAAGAAGGGAAAATATTTCCATTAATAATAGAAAGATAGTACAATATCCATCTAGGCAGTCAGGTAAAAAGCGAGCATCTATAAGAAATAAATCATAGGGTGAAATTTTACACACTAGAATGCTCTTAAAATTAACCTGGAATAAGGGTACTTGTATGGATCATATTTGCTGTGTGCTTTAATAGAGTTCTTCATTTGTATTGGCTCTTTATGTCCCTTTACTTAGCCTCTGCTATCGGTGTCTCTCTCTTTGAATCCAAATATCATGGAAGGGCAGAACTATTGTACATACTATCTGATTCAAAAATGATATAAATATGCATGATAACCTTACTAAAAGGATTAAAAATGTAAGATCTACTAAAAACCATCATAGATTTAGATCTAGTTGGACTAAAATGATAAAAAAATTAAAATAAAAATAAAAAATCACGTATAGAGTTTCTTGATAAGTATTCAGTGTTTTTTTTAATAAATTATTAATGATATAGTTGCTTATATTTCATTATGCTTATTTTCTTTATAATATTGAATTAAAAATTATGTTTATTTAGAGAAGACTGGAAAACTGTCTATTTGCTATTGATTTTCTTTTCTTCTTTTTTTTTTTGTATAGTATATATTTTGAGCAAATAGAAAACTCATATTTTGTTTTCGTTGTTTTCGTTGTTGTCTATTCATCACGGAAGCAATATACAATAAAACTTTGAAGAAGTCTATAAAAATGGAGAAGAAGATATAACATTGGGTTTTAAAAATAAATTAAAAAAGTGCTCATTTATTTATTTTCACTTGCTTTATTTTCTTTTTTAGTTAGATTTTGTTTTAAATTAGAAAAATCCTCTAAGCCATAGGATTAATAGATTATTAGTTAGATCAATTCGTCGTGAGATCAACTTTTACTATTATTATACTAGGTTAAACTAATATAGGAATGAGAAAGATTCAATTTGACAGTTCAATGACACGCTACTCGTTTATGTGAATATCTATATCGAAGTAGGCAGAGTGGAGTTATGTTAATACCGTCCTCACTTCATATCTGCATACTTGTGGTTTGATTATTCTCCACCTCAGTTATTTTCTCTATTTGAGCATTTTTTTTTCCATTTTGAAGGGATTGAATAACCACAAATACCGGTAACCTGTGGATTATATTGCCATTCCTATGGGTCATTAGGTTGAAGGCATGACATTAAAAGTGATAGAAAAGCTCTTTCCAAAGCCCATATGGCTAGCTCAATAGATGGGGATTGGGTAGGTTAGGAATTTGACTATCAGGATGTATGAATTATTTTCCATTTTTTGCAATAACGGAGGTCATGAGTTAAGCTATATATATATATATATATATAGCTTCCCAATCCAGTATTAAATTTTTTTACCTATATATAGTTATATTTTTTAGCTGTTCAATCATTATCTAATGGCTATTATAATTTCAGTAGTTAGAAAAAAAAAAAAAAATAAAGATTTATTTAATACTTTTCTCACTCTACCTTTTACCATAAAAAGATATGCGTGATGAGTTTTAAATGGGTAAAACAATACTTATGAATAGGTGAAAAAGAAAAAAAATACCTACTGGGTTGGTGCCTATATATATATATATCTATTATACTTATAGAAAAATGAATGTTTCTTGTGAGTGCAGCAGATGTCCATCAACATGCTTCCTTTTTTCTATTATTTTTGTTTGATTAATTTTTTCTTTTATTTTTATTAATTGGTATTTAATGCTTTATTTTAAATCTCAAATTTTATAATTTCTAACATTTAGATATTTCCTTTTGTAGAAAAAAGAGTACATGTATAGCCGATACTCTTCTTAAAGACTGTGTGTTATCAAGTTATCAAAAGAATTTAATGCACTTACAGTTATAGAGACAAAAAAAGATCATTTTTGTTAGAGGACATGTATTGGTATCTCTAGCATGACCATAGAAGCTTCTAACCCCGCTAACGGGAATATTTGCTGAGAAAGTGTGATAGAGCACGTCATCCTAGCCCCACCAAATATAGTTGTTGATAAGATATGAGTGTGGTGTAGGTGTGAGCACTCTACATCGGACTCTAGACTGTCAGGAAATAAGCCTTCACACTTAAAATTTCGAAGGAGCTACCTAGGATTCGAACTCACGACCTTTGCCTCCACTGACGACTACCTTACCCACTACCTTACCATCAAACCACCTCACTCGGTGGTCTGTGATAAAGTTCTTGGTTTTAATACATTTCTCATCACAAATGCGCACATTTATTTATCTTCTAGCACAAAATAGATTAATTAAAAGTAGTTACCAATTTATTAAAGTCAAGTACCAAGAATTAAAAAAGTTCAGTTTAACCCTTTATGTTTTTAAAATTAGGATTTTTAAACTTAGTGTTTTTCATAAATTTTAACGCATTGCCTTATAACATGCTATTGGCAAACAATAAAACTAATGTAAAGAGTATTCAATTCTAACAATGAATCATAAGAAGGCCAAACAGATGTAAATGTACCATACACAATTAATCTATAATTTTTACTTCCAAGTTTCAAGAAGACAACATTTCACGTACAAAAGAAAAATTACAAAATCCTCATCTACCAATTTAGTTTATATGGGCAAAGAAAATCGTAAGAGTAAATATGGAAAACAACCGGTAAACATTTTGTGCTACTCCTTTGTTTTTAATTTTCTAGTATATATATATTCGTAGGAAGTTCTAAATCCATCACTATTTTGGACTATGTACAATCATAATTTTATTTACAAGTTTAGTTATACTAAAAATTACTACAAAGGACAAGCCAATACTTAAATATATCTATTATAATTTTGAATGTATATAGTTTAAATGGATTTAAAAATTCCTTTATCAAGCAAAAAAAAAAAAGAAAGTGAAATTGCGTTTTCATTCTTCAAAATCACCCCAAAAAAATTAAGAGCGGAGCAAGACAAAGATAAGATAAGATAATCCAAAAAGAAGAATTACAGAGAAATCCAAAACATAAAATATGTATGTACATCTATATATTTTGAGAATTATATAAATTTTTATTAAAAAAAAGAAAAGAAAAGAAAAAAGAAACACCGTGCGGAAAAAAAATTCACTCCTATTATATGTGTATATAAGAATCTTGTTTTGTTTTGTTTTTATTATTGTATCATTATTGCTTACTCACTTTATAAGAAAAAATAAGAAAAGAAATCTGCAGCATTTTATGGTGTTTATATATAACTTTTAGTAGTATGTTTTTGTTGTTTAACAAATATCCTCTTTAATTGAAAGAAAAGTGTATCTGCATATAGGATTTTTTTTCCTTCATTTCCTTAAATCTTTAATTTATAGCTCTCTAAAATACTATATGTGAATAATATCTTTTATTTTTTTGATTCTTTTTACTTTAAAAATTAGACATAAAAAATTAAAAGAGTGAATGTACAAAATCGGATATTTTTGGAATATAAAAAATGTACAAAATAGAAATATAGTTATTTAAAATTACTTTTTTTTGAAAATATTTAAAATTAGTTTTTTGATAAAAAATAAATTGAATACATATGGTCGAAAAGATGATAGATTTAGTATTTCTCTATATTTTTTCTTCCTTCCAACAAAATAGATTCGCATGAACCCGTAGTATAACTTGTGGTTCCGTTCAACCATTAGTTCAAACCCTTAAATTGGGTCTTACCATGGGGAAAAAACATGGGTCCTATTTAATAGATGCATCTTCAAGCATTGGTAGAAGGTTTTTTGGCATGTTCGGTCCCTATGTTATTCGTATATTAACAAAATGAATCCAAGTTAATTATTTTGGCAATTAAGTCCTTAAGTTTTGAAACTTTTGCAATTAAGTCTTTTTTGTTTGTTGATATTAAATGGTGTATTCTTGTGGTACTACCGTGCATAAAATGAATGGATTATGTGCATGATATGAGATTAGTACTCAAATGTTCTATTATGATCTTCTTTGGTTTTTTCATGCCTAGCGATGCGGACATGGGATCACCCGATGTACTCGTATACTATGTTAAGCCTCGTGCTGATGTGGTTGCGAATATGTTTAGTTTTTCTATGTCTAGTGTATGTGATGGCGTATGAGTTTGTAGGCTCTATACTTCGGCATCGAGCTATAAACTCGTCTTTCACTTTTAGTATACGTTGGTTTTGTGATGGTTGATATTAGCATGTTTCGATTTCAAGGAGTTTTTCCAGTTTCTTGGTGAAAAAAAGTTGGTTTGATATATGTTGGGTCTATCCATGTTATTTTATGGTTCTGTTACTCAGAATTTTCCTCGATTTTTGATATAGAAATGTCACTAATATAATGGACTAGACTATCGGCGAAAAATAGTCTGCTCGGAATACGTTGTATTTATTATTGATATTAGCATAGTTCGATTTTTTACATTTTTTCTCGATTTTTGATGAGAAAATGTCAGTAAAATGATTGATTTTTGTGGTACTACTGTGCATAAAATAAATGGATTACATGCATGATATGAGATTAATACTCCAATATTCTATTCTGATCTTCTTTGGTATTTTCATGCCTAGCGGTGCGGATATGGAGTCACCTGATGTACTAGTACGCTATGTTAAGCCTTATGTTGATGTGGTTGCGAATATATTTGGTTTTTCTATGTCTAGTGTATGTGATGGTGTATGAGTTGTATTTTGATTGTATGAGTTTATAGGCTCTATGCTTCGGCATCGAGCTACAAACTCGTCTTTCACTTTCGGTATACATTTGTTTTTTGATGATGGATATTATTATGTTTCGATTTCTGGGAGTTTTTCCAGTTTGTTGGTGAAAAAAGGTTGGTTCGATATATGTTGGGTTTATCTATGTTATTTCATGGTTCTGTTACTCGGATTTTTCCTCGATTTTTGATATGAAAATGTCAGTATCATAACGGACTAGATTGTTGATTGAAAAAAAGCTGATTCGGAATACGTTAGGTATATTATTGATATTATCATAATTCGATTAGTCGTATTTTTTCTCGATCTTTGATGAGAAATGTCGGTAAAATAATGTATTCTTGTGATATTGCTATGCATAAAATAAATGGATCACGTGTACTCAAATGTTCTACTCTAATCCTCTTTGGTATTTTCATGCCTAGTGGTGTAGACATGTGGTCACTCGATGTACTCGTATCCTATATTAAAGCCTTTGTCCTGATGTGTTTGCGAATATGTTTGGTTGTTTTATGTCTAGCATACATGATGGAGTATGAGTGGCATTTTAATTGTACGAGTTTGTACACTCCATACTTCGGCATCGAACTACAAACTCGTCTTTTACTTTCAGTATACGTTGGTTTTGTGATTGTAGATATTAGCATGGTTCAGTTTCCTGGAGTTTTTCTGGTTTGTTGGTGAAAAAATGTTAGTTCGATATATCTTGGGTCTATGAATGTTACTTGGATGGTTCTATCACTCGAAATTTAACTCGATTTTTGATATAGAAATTTGATTAATATAATGGACTAGATTGTAGGTGAAAAAAAATCAGTTTGGAATACGTTAGATTTATTATTGATATTAGCATAGTTTGATTTCTCGGATTTTTTCTCATTTTTTAATGAGAAAATGTCAGTAAAATGATGGATTTTGTGGTATTGCTGTGTATAAAATAAATGGATTTTGTGTACTACTGTGCATAAAATAAATGGATTAAGTGCGTGAAATGAGATTGATACTCAAATGTTCTATTCTGATCTTCTTTGTTATTTTCATGCCTAGCGGTGCGGACATAGGGTTAGCCGATATACTAGTATGCTATGTTATGTCTTGTGCTGATATGATTGCCAATGCTGGTATTCATTAGAATAAACTTTCGAAAAATATTTTCACAAAATCATTTTCAAGAACACCATAGTTTTTTAAAATCTAAAAACACAGTGAAATTGGTTGTTTAAAATTTTTCTCTTTACAAAATATTTCAGATCGTGATCTAACATAAATTAAGTCTTGAATTAGACAAGAACAATACTCGAATTCACTCCACAACCTTCTCGTCTTCTTGCCTATTCTCGTAAGCCATTTGATTGATTCGGTGGGTGGTCACCTTCTTGATTCCCAATAAAGAGATCCGTAGATAAACAAGAAGACAATCTTCTTGAACTGATTTCTCCGGGATAGCCGAGACACTAAGGATGGTGAATCCCTAAGGCTAGCCGATTTTCTCTGCTCTCCCTCTCTCTCTATTATGCATGGAACACTCTCCTCTCAGGGGTGTTTCACGTGTAACTCATGTAATTAGTAGTTAGAGAACTTTTCTCTTAACTATAGAGAGATTAGTAAATCCTATTGGGTTTATTAGGCTCAACTGATCATCAAATAACTACTGAGTTTTAATTTGAGCTAGACAGGAGACCAGATGGATACATAACGCCTAAGTTCCAATAGACTATATACCCACAATCATAATTAACTCATGATTATGATTGGGCCTTGTCCATTAATATTGGGGCAAACCACTATAGGCTCAATATTGAACTACTAGACTAAATATCATTTATTTTTTGTGAAGCTTATTATCAAATAATTAGCTTGATCCATTTAGAATATACTATACCAGTAGACGTACCCCCCAATGCAATGCCATACTAGTAGGGTGAAATTACCGTATTATCCCTCTAGTACATATTTACCTTTGAGTTGCCATTTTTTATCTAATGGATAATAGTTGACTACGGTGTTTGTATCTGCTTATACCAACACAGTCAAATTCATATAGTGAATACTGGGGCCCTGATTTATATTATCTAAGTACTTGAAAAAACTCAAAGTGACATTATATGTATGGCATCCATTATGAAAAACGTTCTACACATTTCATACACCTTATCTTCAAAGATACCGGAGTTCGAACCATAAATTAGAACTAGTCCTTTAGTAACTCAAAAAGACAAAGCACATAAGAGTAAATTCATTAATCACTAGGACTAAGGTTTTGTACAATAGTGCTAGATTAGTGAAATCAAAAATTTGAGTTATAGTTCTTAATCTCATACTCTAATTCACTCGATCCTATTCAATGCTATTATAATTTTCTTATAACACACTAATGTTTCTATCCGAAGACTCACTTCGATAATTGGAGACTTCATTAATCAAATAGACAATACTACATTCTATGGCATAGTAAAATATTCTATCTTTAATATGTAGAATGCAAACAATTTAATTTAGACATAATGAAATAAAGAATATAATGTTTCCCACATATGAACTGATCATACGAATAATTCTTTATTACTCATCATATGTCTCAGAATATTTAGATGTTTGCATAAGATAAACATAGGCATTACATGTATATCAATGGGACAAAATGAAATAGAAATTCATAACATAGAATTTATCAATAACAAATAGATAACAAATAATCCGATAAATATTGTTTATAATGTCAAAATAATAAACTGCTTTATAGGACATTATTCCAACAATCTCCCACTTGGCCTTTAAAGCAGATGTGACATGTTCATGTAGTTCCATTCCTTTTAGATGGTCCTCAAATACTTTGGTAGCCAAAGATTTGGTAAAAGGATCAGCAAGGTTCTCTGCAAACGCTATCTTACTCACTATCATGTCTCCTCTTATAACAATTTCTCTGAGTACATGATATTTCCTTTCTATGTGTTTTCTCCTCTTGTGGCTTCTGGGCTCTCTGGAGTTAGCAACTGCTCCACTATTATCACAATAGAGTTTTATAGGTTGCTGTGCTCCAGGTACTACCTCGAGATCTGTAAGAAAATTACGAAGCCAGACCACCTCTTTAGCTGCTTCAGATTCTGCCACATATTCGGCCTCTATGGTTGATTCCACAATACAAGATTGCTTGATATTCCTCCATATAATGGCTCCACCACCAAGGGTAAAAACTGAGCCAGAGGTTGATTTTCTAGAGTCTTTATCAGATTGAAAATTCGAATCAGTATATCCAATAGGTGTTAGATTTTCTCCAGAATATACAAGCATATAATTTCTAGTTCTCCGAAGATACTTTAGAATATGCTTGACTGCACCCCAATGTTCAGGTCCTGGATTAGATTGATAACGACTTACAATCTCAACAGCACAACAAATATCTGGTCTTAGACAAAGTATGGCATACATGAGACTTCTCACTGCCGAAATATAAGGAATGTTTCTCATCTGTTCTTTCTCTTCTTCCGTCTTAGGTGAATTCTCATTAGACAGAGTAATTCCTTTATGAAAGGGTGTTAAACTTTTCTTAGAATTTTGCATTACAAATCTAACCAGTATTTTGTTTATGTATGAAGTTTGTGATAAAGCTCTGCATTTGTTCTTTCTGTCTCGTAGAATCTATATTCCTAGAACATAGTAAGCTTCACCTAATTCTTTTATATTAAACTATTATGCTAACCAGACTTTTACTGATGATAATGATCCAATATCATTCCTAATGATTAGAATATCATCAACATACAGTACTCAAAAAATCACTTTATTGTCTTAAATTCTTTTATAGACACAAGGTTCATCTACGTTTTGTTCAAAACCATAAGACTTAATTGCTTCATCAAATCTTATATTCCAAGATCTAGATGCTTGCTTGAGTCTATAAATAGATCTCTTAAGTTCACAAACTTTTCTTTCCTAGCTGTTTTCAATGAATCCCTCTGGTTATATCATATAGATATGTTCATCAAGATTTCCATTCAGGAATGCAGTCTTGATGTCCATTTGCCATATCTCATAATTAAGAGATGCAGTGATGGATAAGAGTATACGAATAGACTTGATCATAGCAATAGGAGAGAAGATTTCTTCATAGTCGATACCTTCCTTCTGTGTATAACCATTTGCAACTAATCTTACCTTGAAAGTCTCCACTTTCCCATCTGCTCCCCTCTTTCTCTTATAGACCTACTTATACCCAATAAGTTTTATCCCTTCAGGTGGATCTATAAGTTCCCAGACTATATTAGAGTACATGGACTCTATTTCATATTCTATTGCCTTTTGCTAGAGATCTTTATCAACATCATCCATTGCCTCACTGTAGGTATAAGAATCAGATTCTTGGCCACAAGACTCTCCTATTCCCAAGTATCTTTCAGGTTGTCTTACAATTCTCCCACTACGACGAGGATCCGATGTATGTTGAGTTTCAAGTGATTCATCTTTCCTAAGTACTTTCTCTATCTTATCTTCTATAGATTGGCTGATAACTTCATCAGTTAATTCTTCAAGAACTAATTTACTTTTGGGTTTAAAATCTTTTATATAGCTTTCTTCCAAGAAAGTAGCATTTGTACTCATAAACACTTTTATTTCTTCAGTACTATAGAAATAATACCCTCTTGTTCCTTTTGGATAAACTACAAATAGACACAATTCAGATCGTGATTCGAACTTAGTCGTTTTCCCTTTTAGTACGTATGCTGGACAACCCTAAATATGGATATGACGCAAACTAGGTTTATGTCCTTTCATAGTTCAAATGGCGTCTTAGGTACTGACTTAGTGTAACACCTCCTAGCTTAACCATATGACTATGTAGGTCAAATTAGGAAGTAGTATCCTTTCATAAACCATATTTTCAGTTTTGCGAAAAGGTGGGCCAAATTTAGACTTTTCAAATGCTCAAACAAAAGAAGCTGTGTGGCATTACTTTTTGAAAGTGTCTTTATAAAATGTACAACCAAAAAGTCCTTATCAGTTTATCTTGCCATCGGCAGTAATATTCACAACACACCAAAATAACAAAATACAAAGAAAATATCGCCCACAAGTCAAGCTCGTCTACATCTATATGATCACGGTGACAAGAAAGCGTGCTAGCCAACCAGCAACTCTATACATCATATATCTCCTCACCTGCATTACAGGAACTAAATGAGCTAAGGCTCAGTAAGTAAAGATCATGCATCCTCGTGAACATGCTTCATGCATATACTTTATCTAAACTCCCATTGTACTCTTTCTTTCATAACTTTTCATTTTGATGCACTTTTCTTTGAAAACATTTCTTTATAGGACCTTTGAGTACACAACAAAATCGTGGCAGTCGGTAGGCCATGCCCACCTGTGCGGGAAGGAAACGCAGGGCCAATGTGAACCATACCTACCCAACACAGACCGACTAAGTATTGCACCTAATAAATCTCATAGTACAATGCTCAGTCCCGGTAGTCGGTAAGCCGTGCCCACCTATGCGGGAAGGATGCCTGCGCAAACTATACTTACCAAACGCAGACAAACTAAACACTGTACTTAAAACATATCTTGTAAAATTGGTACAATGGCACTACTTTAAATCCAATATGTGGGAAACTTCACTTCTTTGAAAATCATGCTTAAATGATCATGCCATGCTTATGTCTTTCGTATACTTTATGACAACCATATGAAAAACATATAATTAATATAATACACATAAGCATGTAGGAAAAACATCTTGTATCTACTACTGTTCTTGTGATGCAGTTAAAGTAAATCATTACTTACCTTGTGTCCGACAAAAAATATAGTGAAAAAGGGTCAGTATCCTCCGTGGCAAGGTGTGTGGAAGACCTGATATCAATTTTATTACAAAGATGATCACTACAATGTATAATACTTAAAGAAAACAACCATAAGACTAAAATCATAACTTTCACAAAATGAACCAAAATGACACATACTTTCGTAAAAACTAGTCCATTTATTTCTAAATGGTACTATTTGGCTTTAAAAATATTTAGACAGCATCTTCCCTATTTTTAGAACATTCCCACATGATTAAAATCATGGTTTAAGACTTGTAATAACAATCAACAATTCAATTCCCACATATACAACTCAAAGAGGATCATTTAGAGCAACCTAAGTGTACTTGAATTCCTTTCAATTTGAACAAAGTTTAAAACCAATTTTACACTTGTGTGTCATCATAACCAGCCACCAAATGAGTGAAATAAATAATAAGATCCATAAAATATACACTCTAAGTTTAGAAAATCAGATTACAAATAGAAAAACGTAATCTACCACACATGAAAACACTTAAATCCATAACTAGCACACTTTAGGGCTTTAAGTCTNATTAATATAATACACATAAGCATGTAGGAAAAACATCTTGTATCTACTACTGTTCTTGTGATGCAGTTAAAGTAAATCATTACTTACCTTGTGTCTGACAAAAAAGATAGTGAAAAGGGTCAGTATCCTCTGTGGCAAGATGTGTGGAAGACCTGATATCAATTTTATTACTAAGATGGTCACTACAATGTAAAATACTTAAATAAAACAACTATAAGACTAAAATCATAACTTTTACTAAATGAACCAAAATGGCACATACTTTCATAAAAACTAGTCCATTTGTTTCTAAATAGTACCATTTGGCTTTAAAAATATTTGGACAGCACCTCCCCTAATTTTAGGACATTCCCACATGATTAAAATCATGGTTTAAGACCTGTAATAACAATCAAAAATCCAATTCCCACATATACAACTCAAAGAGGATCATTTTGAGCAACCTAAGTGTACTTGAATTCCTTTCAATTTGGACAAAGTTTAAAACTAATTTTACACTTGTGTGTCATCATAACCAGCCACCAAATGAGTGAAATAAATAATAAGATTCATAAAATATACACTCCAAGTTTAGAAAATCAGATTACAAATAGAAAAACGTAATCTACCACACATGAAAACACTTAAATCCATAACTAGCACACTTTAGGGCTTTAAGTCTAACTTTAATCCTCCACTTAAATTCTATTCTTCCAGCAATGTATAAGGTTTTCTAGGACCTTTATTCATCACATAAAAGCTTTGATTTAAGAGCTAAAGCAATAGGAATAAATTACCAATTCTAAATTCCACAAAAAGCTCACCTTGACGTGTTTGAACTTTTGTTGAAGCTCTTGCCTTCTACTTCCACAAAACTGATTTCCAAAGTTTTTGAAATTAATCTTAGGACTTAATAGAACCTAGAGGAATCATTATTTAAGTGGTATCAAGTGGATAATTGAAATAAGAAAACAAAACCTAGGAAGGAGAACTAGTAGAATTACCTTGACTAGTTTGGATCTATCTTGCTTTCTTGAACTCCAAATTGAGTTCTACCACTTGGAAACTCTTGGAAATGGTTAAGGGGAGCTGAGAGAAGTCTAAAAATGAGTGGGAGAGTTTCAGGTCATGGCTGGAGAGAAAGGAGAAGAAAATGACCAGATTTGGTCCAAAAGTGATACTTAATGACTAAGAAATGGCATAACTTAAGTTCTAAGGGATATTTTGGGAATTCTGCACCTTACTTTCCATGTGTCCAGCTCTAAAACATCCTTGGCATACTCACCACAATTCTGGTCCGTCCTATACACCCAAGTGTAGACCAAAATGGTGAAATCTAGCTTAGAAAATGAAAACTAGTCAAACATTGACCTATAATCCCATATGGCCAATCTTATTATAATCTAGTGAAACCTAGCCCCATAACCACTCATTAAACATAAAAATAAGTCAATTTGACTCCAGTTAATAATGTAAACAAGGTATCAATGCCTAATTATTAGAATGCACAAAGATGACATTATGCGATTCAGCTGAATCTAAGCTAGCTTAGTGCAACTAAACACCAGTTCAGTACAGTGACTGCCACCTCGTGCTTACCTGGGGCCGACAAATAAAATGCTATAAATGAGTCCTAAACATTAAATTAAAGCTATTTGACGTGTTAAAAACACAGTGAATTTGGCTCCGAAAAGCGTGAAAAATGTATTTTACCGAAAAACTACTATTTGACCATGTTATCAACAGACATGATTTTAGTGCATGTGCATATAGTATTACTATTCATGAATGTATTCTTTGTTCCTCTCACACCCCAAGCTCTCTCTTTTAGGGTACTGAGCCTTTACACTACATGGGAGCACTTCAACAAATATTAGTACCATAATACGTATCGAAAGCATTTAACAATCAGCTTAAGCAATTTACCCTGAAATTGACACTAGTTTCATGATATGTCTATCATGCAATATGAACATGTTTATTATTAGCTTATTATGCATGTGAGGATCTTTGGCATCACACTTAGGAGGAACTCTATTAAGCAGGTAAATAGATGTTTCTAAGGCGTAACCCCAAAAGGATGCGGGTAATCGTGAATAACTAAGCATCGATCTAACCATATCCAAAAATGTCCTATTTTTTCTTTTAGTAACACTATTTAGTTGAGGTATACCGGGTGCTGTGAGTTGGGATAAGATCCCATTGTCTGTGAGAAATTCAGATAATTCTCCAGAGAGGTATTCACCACCTCGATCAGATCGAAGGGTCTTTATGTTCTTTCCCAACTGCTTTTCATTCTCCCCTTTGAATTGTCTAAACTTTGACATCAGTGCGTACTAACTCAAGACATTCTTGAACTCTAAGACTTTTTCCAGTAAATGGTCTTTTAGTCATTTTACCTTCCAGACAGGATTCGCAAGTTGGTAATGGTTTGACTTCTAATGAACTTAAGGGTCTATCAGTAACTAACTTTTGAATTCTATTTAGGTTAATATGACCGAGTCTTAAATGCCAGAGATAAGTTTCATCATTAGTACTCACTTTCACTTTCTTATGTTTAGGTTCTACATGTTCAGAATTATTTTCAAAATTGTACAATGAGATGCTTTTAGGTTGAATAAAGAAAAGATTATTCCTATGAGTACCAGTGCAAATAAGACTTTTATTCTTTCTAATAGAAACTTTATTGTCAAAATAAACAAAATAACCTTGTCTCATCAAATAAGAAATAGAAATCAAATTCCGTTTAAACACCGAAATATAATAACAATTCTTTATTTCTAAAAACCTAAAATCATCGAAATTCAAAATAACATCTCTTATTGCACGAGCTTCAACTATCGAGCCATCTCTCAATCGCAATGTAAACTCTTCATTAGAGAACTTCCTAGTTTTCTTGAACCCCTACAAAGTATTATAAATATGGTTAGTGGCTCCCGAATCTACAACCCAAGAATCGATAGAATCAACCACATGACAAGGCTCAATGAACAATAAATTGTCATTACCTTGTTTGTCCTTGCCATTGTTCTTCTCATTCTTAAGGGCTAGGTAAATTTTGCAGTTTCTCTTCCAATGCCATCCTCACTACAGTGGAAAATATTTTTCCTTTGGTTTGGCATCCCTCTTGGTCTTCCTTTTCTTTGGAGCTAGAGAAGCAGGAGTCTTTTTCTTTCCTTTATCTTTGCCTTTCGATTTAGGTAAAGAACTAGCTTGAGCTACATTAGCCTCAGCAGATCCTGACTTATTCTTCTTAAGAATATTCTCTGTAATTTGCAGATCTTTCATCAGGCTAGTAAGAGTATAGTCTTTCCAATGAATCTCATGATCGATCTTAAATTGATTGAATGTGTCTGACAATGTGTTCAAAATCATGTCAATTTGGGTGTCACAATCAATTTCAGCTCTAAGGATTTCTAGTTCATTAACATATACGATGACTTTCATCGTATGTCCCCGAACTGGAGTACTTTACTTTTGACGAAGATTCATGAATGCACATGTAGCCTCATTTCTAGCTTGATGACCAAGACTGGTGAATATTTCATCAACACTCAGCATCATGTCAGCAGCAGTATCCATCCGATGATGTTGTTATTGCAATATATTGTTCATTGAGCCAAGTATATAGTACTTAGCCATCTCATCAGATTGCTTCCTCTTATCATATAAGTTTCTCTCATTGTTGGTGGATTCAGTAGTTGGTTGGGCAGGGCATGGAGTAGTGAGAACCCACTTGTATTTATCAGCAATAAGCACTATGTCTAGGTAACGTCTCTAGTGGATAAAGGATTAAGTGTCATATCTATTGAAAACAAATAAATATTCCATGTATAATCAAACATCATATAGTATGTTTCAAATAATTAACATAATGTATTAAACATACAATATGCAAGTGAAGTATCCGTAAGACTATCACTTATATTCATGGTAATTTGACCTACCATTGATTACAAGCTTCCTATGGGGGGTCATGTAATCAATAAGTCAAACTGAAACAATCTCAGTTAGTAAATAGACAGATAACTCTTATCCCATATTTCTAACTACCATTCTCTTTGGTCCTCTAATTGACTAATAAGAACTCCTACAGGAGGATACTAATGTTTTGAGTTGAGTGTTTAACCATTATTTCGGTAACTAAGCTTTCTATATAAGACTGTCTCCTACGGGTGATCAGTCTTATATAGTCTATTGAATGCCTTATCCTAAGAAGCTCATTTCCAGTATTACCCAAACGAAAATCCTCCTACGGGAGCTCAGTAAGATTCTGAGGCGAGGCTCATCCTGATACATAACGAACAGACAATGGAGACCATAGGTATCACATACCTTCTCCCCCTCAATATTTTATAATTAGGGATTTATAGATTTTACCCAGTTATCTAACTAGCTTAGTAACCTAACATCAGTTATGTAAGCATGTTCATATTTGCATGAGAGTAGCTCTAATTTTCTATATGACATGTTACTAAAGATCATGTTATAAAACTTAATTATTATGTATGCATACAATATTGTCCTAATAATACCAAAGTAGTAAGTAGATTATTAAAATTATTTTTAATGATTTATTAATTTCCGATAATTTAAAAATTATTTAACATTTAAGTGATTCTATCGGATAAGATAATGTTTAATATTTAAATATGGAAGATAATATTTAAAATTTAAATTAGAAAAGATTTTCATAAAATCTGATCAGTTTTAATAAAAGATTTAACTAATTAAATCTCCTTAAATATCTCAAATTTAAATTTTAACTTTTGAAATCTTAATTTGAAATTAGCTTCCTTAAATTTTTCCCATTATCTTATCTTTCAAATTTGAATTCAAAATTCAAATCAATATCTAATCTCATTATATATCTACCAACAATAAATTAAAATTTGAAAAATTGAAAAGATATTCTGATTTAAATTTAAATTTCAAATCTTCCCAAAATTGAAAAATTAAAAGATAGAAGATTTTATAGATAAAATCTCCTACAATATCTCTAATTTGAATTAAAATAAATTTAAAATTCAAAATAGATAACTAACTATCACATAATCAGTTTTTTAAAATATCTATTCAAAATTTGAAATTAAGAACTAAAAGATATTATCTCGTAATATCCAATTTTTAAAAATTTCATTTAAAAAAAAAACTCTAATTATTCAAATAATAGTTAAGATATTATGGATAACAACTATATACATAATTCAAATTAAAATATCCTATCAATTTAAATTTCAAAAATTCAAATTTAATAAGGATTTAAAATTTGAGTTTAAATTTTAATTTATCAGTTTTCATAAAACTATGGATAAATTAAATTAATTTTAAAATAAAAATAATTAAAATTATGGTCGGAAATTCAAAATACGTCGAGACAAGCCGACGGACGGAACGGGAGGCAGTTACGTGAACGTTGGCCTCGGGATGTTATGCGGCCATGTTCGGGACAACTATCAGGCACCAGTGGGCTCGCATAACGTTATGCGGCCTCACTTAGGACAACTCTCAGTGACAATGGGTTTGCGTAGTTTTCGTACGAATAATGCACGAGGTAGCACCCCAAGCGGCTAAGGCACGGGAGACCACCCGTGCAGCCAGTGCGCAGGAGGCCGCTTGCTGGCCACGCGCGGATCGCATTCGCATGGCCAGTGGGGCGGTGCTCGCACTGCATGTGCGGGGAGAACCCGTGCGACCTATGTGGGGAGGCAGCCCACAGACCATGCGCAGATCGTATCCGTGCGGCCAGCGGTGCCTCACCCGCGCAACCATGCGCGGGGCCATGCCCGCGTGGCCTGCACGCGGGTCACACCTGCAGGGCTCACGCCGGTGATACACACAGCTCCTAGCTGTGCCTCGCTCTGTCTTTTTGTTTTTTTTGTTTTTAATTAAAAAAATAATTTTCATAAAAACTTAAAAACAATTAAAGATCAAAATATTTCTATGCATAATTTTATCAAGAACATAAAATATGTACACATAGAAATCAAGAACATGCCGGAAATGAAAATAAAAAATAAAAATGATCATCATCTCATAGCAATATCTAATCGAATAATTATTCAAACTCATTGAATCTATTGACCATCATATAAGCTAGAGCATACTCATTAATATGAACAAGACCAAACATAACCAAAACTTTCCGAAAATCGTAAATATCAATCAACAAGAGAATAGATCGGAGTAAAATATGCTAGATCAATAATAAAACCATGCTCTAGTATCAATTGCTGGTATTCATTGGAATAAACTTTTGGAAAATATTTTTGCAAAATCATTTTCAAGAACACCATCGTTTTGTAAAATCTAGATACGCAGCGGAATTGGTTGTTTAAAATTTTTCTTTTTGCAAAACATTTCGGATCGTGATCTAACATAAATTAATTATTGATCTAGATAAGAGCAATACCCAGATTCGCTCCATAACCTTCTCGTCTTCCCGTTTATTCTTGAATGCCATTTGATTGATCCAATAGGTAGTCACCTTCTTGATTCCCAACAAAGAGATCCACAGACGAACAAGAAGACAATCTTCACGAATCGATTTCTCCGGGATAGACGAAACACCAAGAATGGTGAATCCCTAAGGCTGGTCGATTTTCTCTGCTCTCCCTCTCTCTCTGTAATGCATGGAACACTCTCTTCTCAGGGGTGTTTCACGTGTAACTCATGTAATTAGTAGTTAGAGAACTTTTCTCTTAACTATAGAGAGATTAGTAAACCCTATTGGGCTTATTGGGCTTGTTGGGCTCAACTGATCATCAAATAACTATTGGGCTTTATTTGAGCTAGACAGGGGACCAGATAGATCCATAAAGCTCAAGCTCCAATGGACTATACACCCACAATTATAATTAACTTATAATTATGATTGGGCCTAATCCATTAATATTGGGGCACACCACTATAGGCCCAATATTAAACTCTTGGACTAAATGTCATTTATTTTATGTAAAGCATATTATCAAATAATTAGCTTGATCCATTTAGTATATACTATACCTGTAGACGTACCCCCAATGCAATGCCATGCAAGTAGAGTGAAATTACCGTATTACCCCTCTAGTACATATTTACCTTTGAGTTGCCGTTTTTTGTCTAATGGATAATAGTTGACTATGGTGTTTGTATCTGCTTATACCAATACAATCAAATTCACATAGTGAATACTGGGGCACTGGTTTATATTATCCAAGTACTTGAAAAAACTCAAAGTGACATTATATGCATGGCGTCCATTATGAAAAACATTCTACACATTTTATACTCCTTATCTTCCAAGATATCAGAGTTTGAACCATAAATCGGAACTAGCCCTTTAGTAACTCAAAAAGATAAAACACATGAAAGTAAGTTCGTTAATCACTAGGATTAAGATTTTCTTCAATAGTGCTAGATTAGTGAAATCAGAAATATGAGTCACGGTTCTTAACCTCAAACTCTAATTCACTCGGTCCTGTTCGATGCTGTTATATCTTTCTTATAACACACTAGTATTTTTATCTGAAGACTCACTTCAATAATTGGAGACTTCATTAATCAAATGGACAACACTACATTCTATGCCATAGTAAAGTATTCCATCTTCAATGTGCAGAATGTGAACAATTTAATTTAGACATAATGAAATAAAGAATATAATGTCTCCTACATATGAACTCATCATACGAATAATTCTTTATTACTCATTATATGTCTCGGAATCTTTAGATGTTTGCATAAGATAAACACAGGCATCACATGTATATCAATGGGATATAAATGAAATAGAAATTCGTAACATAGAATTTATCATTAACAAATAGATAATAAATAATCCAATAAATATTATTTATAATGTCAAAATAATAAATTGCTTTATAGGACATTATTCCAACAACGAATATGTTTTGTTTTTCTATGTGTATTATACTTGATGGCGCATGAGTTGTAGTTTGATTGTATGAGTTTGTAGGCTTTACACTTTAGGATCGAGCTACAAACTCGTCTTTCACTTGAGTATACATTGATTTTTTGATGATGGATATTAGCGTGGTTCGATTTCTAGGAGTTTTTTTGGATTGTTGGTGAAAAAAGGTTCTTTCACTCAAAATTTTCTTCGATTTTTGATTTGTGAATGTGATTAATATAGCGGACTAGATTATTAGCGAGAAAAAGTCAGTTCGGAATACGTTGGGTTTATTATTGATATTAGCATGATTCGATTAGTCGTATTTTTTCTCGATCTTTGATGAGAAATATTGGTAAAATAATGTATTCTCGTGGTATTGCTGTGCATAAAATAAATAGATTACATGTTGGATACGAGATTAATACTCAAATGTTCTACTCTATTCCTCTTTGGTATTTTCATGCCTAATGGTGCGGACATGTGGTCACTCGATGAACTCGTATGCTATGTTAAAGTCTTTTGCTGATGTATTTGCGAATATGATTGGTTGTTCTATGTTTAGTGTACGTGATGGTGTATGAGTAGTATTTTGATCGTATGAGTTTGTAGGCTCCATGCTTCGGTATCGAACTACGAACTCGTCTTTCCCTTTCAATATACATTGGTTTTCCAATAGTTGATATTAGCATAGTTCGATTTCCAGGAGTTTTTCTGGATTGTTGGTGATAAAAGGTTGGTTTGTTATATATTGGGTGTATGAATGATATTTTGATGGTTCTATTACTCAAAATTTTCCTTGATTTTTGATATAGAAATGTGATTAATATAATGGACTACATTGTTGGTGAGAAAAACTCAGTTTGGAATATGTTGGGTTTGTTATTGATATTAGGATGGTTCGATTAGTAGGATTTTTTTCTAGATTTTTGATGAGAAAGTGTCGGTAAAATGATGGATTCTTGTGGTACTACTGTGCATAAAATAAATGGATTACGTGCATGATACGAGATTAGTACTCAAATATTCTATTATGATCTTCTTTAGTATTTTCATGCCTAGTGGTGCAGACATAGGGTCACCTGATGTACTAGTATGCTATGTTAAGCCTTGTCCTGATATTCTTCTGAATATGTTTTATTTTTCTATGTCTAGTGTACGTGATAGTGTATGAGTTGTATTTTGATTTTATGAGTTTGTAGGCTCTATGTTTTGGCATTGAGCTAAAAACCCATCTTTCACATTTTGTATACGTTGGTTTTTTGATGATGGATATTAGCATAGTTCAATTTCTGAGAGTTTTTCGGGTTTGTTGGAGAAAAAAGATTGGTTTGATATATGTTGGGTCTATGAATGATATTTACATGGTACTGTTACTCGAAATTTTCCTCGATTTTCGACATGGAAATGTCAGTAATATAATGGATTAGACTGTCGGTGGAAAAAAAAGCCAATTCAGAATACATTGGGTTTATTATTGATATTAGTATGTTTCAATTAGTCGTATTTTTTTTCTCGATCTTTGATGAGAAATGCCAGTAAAATAATGTATTCTTATGGTATTGCTGTGCACAAAATAAGTGGATTACGTGCATTATACGAGATTAATACTCAAATGTTCTACTCTGATACTCTTTGGTATTTTCATGCCTAGCGGTGCTGACATGTGGTCACCTGATGTACTCGTATGTTATGTTAAAGCCTTGTGCTGATGTATTTGCGAATATATTTGGTTGTTCCATGTTTAGCATTCGTGAGAGTGTATGTGTGGTATTTTGATTGTCTTAGTTTGTAGGCCTCTTGCTTCGGCTTCGAACTATAAACTCGTCTTTCACTTTCAGTATACGTTGGTTTTGTGATGGTTGATATTAGCATGGTTCGATTTTCGAGAGTTTTTCAGATTGTTGGTGAAAAGATGTTGGTTCGATATTTGTTGGGTTTATGAATGATATTCTGATGGTTTTGTTACTCGCAATTTTCCTCAGTTTTTGATTTAGAAATGTGATTAATATAACAGACTACATTGTCGGTGAAAAAAACTCTGTTCGGAATATGTTGGGCTTATTATTGATATTAGCATGGTTAGATTAGTAGGGTTTTTTTTTCCGATTTTTGATTAGAAAATGCCCGTAAAATGATGGATTCTTGTGGAACTGCTGTGCATAAATGAACGGATTACATGCATGATTTGAGATTAGTACTTAAATATTCTATTATGATCTTCTTTGGTATTTTCATGCCTTGCGGTGCAGACATGGGGTCACCCGATGTACTAGTACGCTATGTTAATGTAACACCCCCTAGCTTATCTACACGACTATATAAGTCAAACGAGGAAGTGTTATTCTTTTATAAACCATAACTTTAGTTTTGTTCAAAAAAAATTTAGGCCAATTTAAACTTTTCAAACTGTAAAATAAAAGAAGCTGCGTGGCATTAATTTCTGAAAGTGTCTTTACAAAATGTACAATAAAAAAATATCAGTTTATCTTGCCATCAGCAGTAATATTTACAACACATCAAAATATTAAAAGACAAAGACATCGCCCACAAGTCAAGCTCGTCTACATCTGTATGACCATAGCGACAAGAAAGCGTGCTAGCCAACCAGCAGTTCTATACATCATATATCTCCTCACCTATATCACAGGAACTAAATGAGCTGATGCTCAATAAGTAAAGATCATGCATGCTCGTGAACGTATTTCATGCATAAACTTCATTGAAATTCCCATTGTACTCTTTCTTTCATAACTTTCCATTTTGATGCACTTTTCTTAGAAGATGTTTCTTTATATGGCCATTGAGTATACTACAAAATCGCGATAGTCGGTAGGCCGTACCCACCTATGCGGGAAGGAAACACATAGCCAATGCGAATTGTACCTACCCACATAGCCAATGCAAACCATACCTACCCAACACAGACCGACTAGGTAATGCATCTCACATAACTTATAGTACAATGTTCAGTCCTAGCAGTTGGTAGGCCATACCCACCTATGCGAAAAGGATGCCTGTGCAATCTATACCTACCCAACGCAGACAGACTAAACAATACACTTAAAACATATCTCGTAAAATCAATACAATGGTACTACTTTGAATCCAATACGTGGAAAACTTCACTTCATTGAAAATCATGCTTAAATGATAATGCCATGCTTATATTTCTGTAAACTTTACAATAACAATATAAATAATTTATAATTGAAATAATACACATAAGCAGGTAGGAAAACATCTTATATCTAATACTGTTCTTGTGATATAGTTAAAATAAATCTTTACTTACCTTATGTCTGACAGAAAAGATAGTGAAAAGGGTCAGTATCCTCTGTGGCAAGGTGTGCGGAAGACCTGATATCAATTTTATTAATAGAATGATCACCACAATATAAAATGGTTAAAGAAAATGACCATAAGAGTGAAATCATAACTTTCGCAAAATTAGGAAATCTAATCACAAAATGAACCAAAATAGCACATACTTTCATAAAAACTAGTCCATTTACTTCTAAATGGTACCATTTGGTCTTAAAAATATTTGTACAGAATCTCCCCTATTTCTAGGACATTCCCACATGATTAAAATCATGGTTCTAAATCTGAAATAATATTTTATAATCCAATTCCCACATATACACCTCAAAGAGGATCATTTAGAACATCCTAGGTGCACTTGAATTCCTTTCGGTTTAGACAAAGTTTAAAACCACTTTTATACTTTTCTATTGTCACAATCAGCAACCAAACAAATATATTTACATAGTGGAATTAACAAAATATACATTCCAAGTTTAAGAAATTAGATTACAAATATAGAAACTTAATCTACTATACATGAAAACACTTAACTCCATAAATAGTAAACTTTGGGACTTTAGGTCTAACTTTAATCTTCTACTTAAATTTTATATTTTGAACAATATATAAGGGTTCCTAAGACCATTATTCATCAAATAATATCTTTGGTTTAAGAGCTGAAAAAAAAAATTAACTACAAAGTCAAAATCCTACATAGCGCTCACCTTGACTAGTTTGAGCTTTTACTGAAGCTCTTGCCTTCTACCTCTAGCAAATTGATTCCCAAAGCTTTGAAACTGTTTTTAGGACTCAAGAGAACCTAGAGGAATCGTTATTTAAGTGAGAGTAAGTGGTGAATTGAAATTAGAAAATAAAACCTAGGAAGAAAGACTAGTAGAACTACCTTGACTAGTTTGGACCTATCTTGCTTTCTTGGGCTCCAATTTAAGTTCTACTACTTGGAAACTCTTGGATATGGCTAAAAGGAGTTGAGAGAAGTCTAGAAAAGAGCTAGGTAGCTTCAGGTCATGGCTGGAGAGAAAGAGAAAGAAAATAACCATATTTGGTCCAAAAGTGATACTTAATGACTAAGAAATGGCATAACTTAAGTTCTAAGGGGTATTTTGGGAATTTCGCACCTTACTTTTCACATGTCCAGCTCTAAAACATCCTTATCATACTTACCACGCTGCTGGTCAATCCCATACCCCCAAGTGTAGACCAAAATGGTGAAACCTAGCTTAGAAGTTGAAAACTAGTCATACTTTGACCTATAATCTCATATGGCCAATCTTATTATAATCTAGTTGAACCTAGCTCCATAACCAATTATTAACATAAAAATAAGTCAATTAGATTCAATTAATAATGCAAACATAGTATTAATGCCTAATTATTATAATGCACAAAGATGACATTGTGCGATTAAGCTGAATCTAAGGTAGCTTAGCGTAATTAAACACAATTCAGTACAATAATTGCCACCTCGTGCTTACCTGGGGCCGACAAATAAAATGCTATGAATGAGTCCTAAACATTGAATTAAAGCTATTTGACGTGTTAAACGCAAGTGAATTTGGTTTCGAAAAGTGAAAAATGCATTTTACCGAAAAACTACTATTTGACCAAGTTATCAACAGACATGATTTTAATGCATGTGCATATAGTACTTCTATTCATAAATGTATTCTTTGTTCTTTTTATACACTAAGCTCTCTTTCTAAGAGTACTGAGCCTTTACACTGTATGAGAGCACTTCAACAAACATTAGTACAATAATACAAATCAAAAGCATTTAACAATCAAAATGAGTAATTTACCGTAAAATTGATACTAGTTACTTGATATGTCTATTATGTAATATGAACATGTTTATTATTGGCTTATTATACATGTGAGAATCTTGGGCATCGCAGTTAAGCCTTGTGCTGATATAGTTGCGAATATGTTTGATTTTTCTATGTCTAGTATACGTGATGGCGTATGAGTTATATTTTGATTATATGAGCTTGTAGGCTCTATGCTTCGGCATCGAGTTACATACTCGTCTTTCAATTTCAGTATATGTTAGTTTTTTGATGATGTATATTAGCATGGTTCGATTTCCGGGAGTTTTTCTGAATTATAGTGAAAAAAGATTAGTTTGATATATGTTGGGCTTATGAATGATATTTGCATGGTACTGTTACTCGGAATTTTCCTTGATTTTTGATATAAAAATGTTATTAATATAATGGACAGTTCGGAATACATTGGTTGTTGATATTGCAATGGTTCAATTTGTGGGATTATTTCTCAATTTATGAAGAGAAAATGTCGGTAAAATGATGGATTCTTATGGTACTCCTGTACATAAAATAAATGGATTACGTTCACGATACGAGATTAGTACTCAACTGTTCTATTCTATTCTTCTTTGGTATTTTCATGCCTATTGGTGCGAAGACTGGTCACCCGATGTACTCATATGCTATGTTAAGCCTTGTGTAGATGTGGTTGTGAATATGTTTGGTTGTTTTATGTAACGCCCCCTTCGCCTAACCCTATGACTACGCAGGTCAAACTAGAGAGTGTTACTCTTTCTTAAACCATAACTTTAATTTTTGCAAAAAGTGGGCCGAATTTAAACTTTTCAAGTTTTTAAAACGTAAGAAACTACGTGGCATTACTTCCTGAAAGTTTCTTTACAAATGTACAACCAAAAACTATCAGTTTATCTTGCCATCCACAGTAATATTTACATCACACCAAAATATCAAAATACAAATAAAACACCGCCCACAAGTCAAGCTCGTCTACATTTGTATGATCATGGCGGCAAGAAAGCGTGCTAGCCAACCAGCAGCTCTACACATCAAAAACCTCCTCACCTGCATCACAGGAACTACATGAGCTAATGCTCAGTAAGTAAAGATTATGCATGCTCATGAACGTGTTTCATGCATAAATTTTATTGAAATTCCCATTGTACTCTTTCTTTCATAACTTTTCATTTTGATGCACTTTTCTTAGAAAACATTTCTTTACAGGGCCCTTGAGTACATTACAAAGTTGCGGCAGTCGGTAGGCCGTGCCCACCTGTGCGGGAAGGAAACACATGGCCAATGTGAACCATACCTACCCAACGCAGACCGACTAGGTAATGCACCAATCTTATAGTACAATGCTCAGTCCCGGCAGTCGGTAAGCCGTGCCCACCTATGCGGGAAGGATGCCTGTGCAAACCATACTTA